>SJYX01016251.1:91253-169883 GCA_006410675.1 Oreotragus oreotragus
GTGTGTGTGTGTGTGTGCTTAATCACTCAGTCATGTCTGACTCTGCAACCCCATGGATTGTAGCCCAATAGGCCCCTCTGCCCATGAAATTTTCTAGGGAAGAATACTGGAGTGGGCTGCCATTTCCTTCTCCAGGGGATCTTCCCGACCCAGGGATCGAACACAGGTCTCCTGCATTACAGGTAGATTCTTCACCGTCTGAGCCAGCAGGGAAGCCCTTACAGGAAGGGAGGAGGCTGCAAACCTGGATGATCTCAAAAGGGAAACTATCACATCGCAGTTGGTCCCCACACATCTGCACTCATTCGTAACAACACAGATGGGATCTCTTTAAACAACAACAGCAAAGGTTCATCTTTTGCTCACACCCTGGGTAAAGACTGAGATCTTTTGCCTGAGCTGAAAGGGTCTGACCATCACGCCCTGCCCGCTTCCTCCACCATTCACACTGTGTGGCTGCAATATCAAGCTGATTTGAACTCCCAAATATTTAATGCTAATTTATCCCCGAGCATTTGTACATACTCCTCTCTTTAAATGAAGTTATGATTTCACACTTCTTCAACTTGCCATCTCCTGCATCTTTTCCTTCAGCCCTCATTTGAAATATCACCTCATCCAGGAAGTCTTCTTAGATGATGAAAGCCCATAGATGTCTTTGTTCGGGTTTTCAAAGAGGCACCTTAGGTTTGCTGTGTCTCTCCTATGGGATTATAAACTATTTAAAGATCGACACCTGTGTTATTAATCTTGAAAACCCCAGCGCCTGTCATAGTACGTTGACACATGGTTGGAATCACTAACTCAAGCCAGTTGAATAAACAGATGAGACACAAAAGCAAAAATAGAGGAAGAGGAAAAAGGAAGGGCAAAATGAAAAGTAATGACTGTTTTGTAAGTGGAAAACTACTCTATACTGGCAGGCACTCGCAGCCCTTTAAATATTTTTCCAAACTCTCTTCTATTAATACATCCTGCCCACATGATACATAGATGGTCCCCTTCAGGTTGATATAAGGAAGACACGACTCACAAAGATTCTAAAGAGTTGGCCAAATGCAAACAGGTAATTGATTACAGGGTTAAAACTAAGTCTTGTAACATCAAGTCACAGTTCCCTTTCTGCATCTTGCCCTGTGCTGTATGTTGCAGAAAAGACACATCACAAGGGAAGTGTTATAACAAAGGGTCTCCCCAGAGCAATTCTGTACACTCCAAAACTTTTTATTTAATAAACAGAGGGAGAAAAAGATCTCTTTCTAGTTTGAGTGTACTTAACCTCAGAATGAAACTAGATAACCTTGCTGAAGTAGTTGGGAGGGGGGTCAATTTTCTGGAAAGAGAAGTGGGAGATAAACAAGTGCTGGCTGCCGCAGCCAGGATTCCATGTAGAGGCTTCACATAGACTAGGACTGAGTGAGAGCTGGACTGAGCTTGTGGAATTCCCTGTGGAATTTTAGGGTGCAAAGATTGGCCATTGGAATAGGTTTGACTTTATCAGCAAAGAATGAGTTCAGGCATGGAACAAAAATCCTGGCCAGATCACTTGGCTGCTGTCACAGAGAGGTCTTGTAAACTCAGGCTGTCGTTGAAAAGATGTGGTCTGAAGTCTTTCCAAGGCATTGGCAATTTCTAAGGAGCCATGTCCATGGAGGTACAGATAGAAAAGCCTGTGAGGTCATCCAGTACAGAGAGCTTCGAGTGTTTTCAGTTAGTTTTCAAGCCTACAACTGACACTCCCAGCTCCCTTTAACACGATACTAAAGTGAAGCGACTTAACAGCAGCAGCAGCAAAGCCCAGTGACTCGGTGACCACCTTACTCTCTGCAGGAAACACATGGAAACCGAAAGTTTCTCCTCATTTTGGAAGAATGGATTTCTTCTATTGTTTATTTGAAAACAGTCTGTTTTCCACTTATTTTGGAGGAAAGACCCAGGTGGGCTCTGGGGTCACCTGATCCTGTGGGAATTCCATCAACTTGAACAGTATTGTGCAATGTGCACAAATTCCCCCAGTTGACCTGGGATGTTAGAACCAATGTTACTTGCAACTAAATCCATGTTTGTACTCTACAATCACAAGACACTAGCTGTTGGATGGTACCTGAGATTTTGCTTCCAGTTGGAAGCTGTTAGGATACTGGCCAGCCTGTTTTAGTTCCCTGAACTCCCAAAATCTCATCCTTCTACTCACACAAGATAATTTGTGCTTGTGTGAGACCTCAGTTGCTTCAATTATGCCTCACTCTTTTACAGTTCCATGGACTGTAGCCTGTCAGGCTCCTCCATCCTTGGGATTCTCTGAGCAAGAATACTGGAATGGGTAGCTATGACCTACTTCAGGGCATCTTCCCGACCTAGGGATCAAACATGCGTCTCCTGCATTGCAAGTGGATTCTTTACCCACTGGGCCATCTGGGAAGCCCATGACATTTTACAGCACTATACTATTGGGATTTTGGTGTATATAAGCCAGAGGTATTTATTTAAAATCATTCAAAGAGGCATCGGAGGGGACAGGTAAATAAATATAGGCACCTGTGACAAAGAGAACTCTCATGGGCCCAAGAACAAATTCTTGATGATCTCATGAGGAAAAAAGGGGATTCAGAATTGTTTTCATGTTGCTGTGTTTAGGTCTATAAACATTTTATCACCTGATTGCCAGCCTATCTTGAAATTTGATTGGCATCAATTCCAGTCAAGGATAGTGTCTTAACAGGCTGTTATATCAAATATTAACATTATTTCAGTATCTTTAGGGACACAGAATTATCATTTTTCAGAATATGAATTAGAAATAGTTGAGCCATATTATTCCTTAATCATTTAAAAAATAAATTTATTAAATGAATCCCACATCGCTCTGTTCCTCTATGTAGCCACAATACTCCAAAAGCCAAAATAATTCCCCACCAACTTCATGTTTCCAAGGTTCTAACATTAAATAATCTAAGAAGAAGAGTTACCTTGGCAAATTCCTATTAGCTCTTTGGACACTATATGCTGGATAAATCTTGCAAATAAGTGAATAAATAATAAATGAATGCCCTGGGCCCTTCCTTCACCAGACTGATACAGCACAAACCTGATAGAATGGATTGACTAGAACTTTAATATATGTAAATACCTAAATTGGATAATTCAGGCACAAGTAATATATTGTAGCTTGGTGCTTATTATTTCAATGTATGTTATATGCATTTGCAGTGTGTGAGTTCATGGATTTCTTGGTTTCTGCAGTCTCCTATCTTCCATGATACCCTGTTTTTAAAGTGTTACACAAAAAACAAGAAAACATTATTCTATAAAGCTTAAATACTGTGTTTGTTTATACAAACTACCCCAAAGCAGAGTTTCTCCTTATAATGAGGTGTTTTCTAACAGCATGATAGAGTATTTTTAAATCAGCTTTGACAAGCTTATTCTGAGTCAGACGTCTCCCAAGCGCGTGCTTGTCTATATCCACACAAGCCAAGGACACCGCTGTGAGGTCTGGGTGGGATTCTTTAAATTTCCTCTTTTTTGATGTCAATGACCTGAGCTGCTGAGAATGTTCCTTAAGCTCACAGAGGAGAGTTATTGTTGATTTCCTTGGTTGATGGGCTCTATTTTCTCCCGTAATGTGAAGGGTGAGAGACGAAGACCCTTTGTTCAGCTCTCCAGTGGATGATTTTCCAGCCACTTTGATGCATTTTGTTTGGAGAGAGAGTTCTGGAAATCATTCCTTGCTACATTTATAACTTGCTTCATATTTTTGGTTTTTTATTCAATACAGCTTTAGCATTAAAATACACACACTCACTCCTCATTTTCCTGAAGCAAATATAGAAACCTCCATCTTGGTCATTGGACCAATTTCCCCCTTGATGCAGGCAATCAATCAAGGGTCAGGTTTACAGTCATGTGAAAAACATGGAATGTGGCTAGTCGCAGGTCTGAGGAGTTTGTGCGACTGTCCCAAGACCTTTGGACTTTGATGCACCTGACTCTTTCTGCCTCCTTTTCTATAGCAAGGGATAATCTATTTTATTTCAACTTCTCTAGAAATCACGGAGGTAATGGGATTACCATTATTTCTCCCTAAAAAGGGTCCAGATGGAGAATAAGTCACCACATGTATTTGGGAGAAGAAGCATTCAGTAGTGATGTTTTCTAGTAAGAGATTCTAAAGAATTGTCTAGCTTGTATTTTGAAAGACTCTTCTTTGGATAGTCTATTTATCAATTTTTTATTTTGCTTCTGACTCTCCCTTTGTTGATCACTCAGCCTCTTCTGTTCCTCAGTTTCCCTGCTACATTCTAGACTATATACCTCTCCCATGTATCTTGAGACAAATCTTGGATTTAGGTGGTCAGCAGAGAAAAAGAAGAGTTCTTTTATCCAGAAATATTATTCACATTTATTTTATTAGAGTCACTCATTCCTACAACTACCTTTGCAGCAAACAATGTATGGTTTTGTATAAGGACAAGAAATATCAGAGCTGCTGCATAAAATGAGAAGTTGTATAAAGAAACAATGTTAAAACAAAGAACATGGACGGAATCGAGTGGGAAATGTGCCAATAATGAAATGCATAAGCAGCTCCACAGGTGAAGAGCAGTGATGCAGACATGGTGGTTTTGTGTTTATAAATGTTTCATATTTAATTGAATCAGCATAACATATAGGCTGCATTTCTTGCCTGGGGCTCACAGCTTCAATCCAACAGAGAGATAGGATAGCTACACACAAAAAGATGAGAATAAGATGGTGAGGATAGAGGATGGGAAAGACAGAGGCCCAAGTGAACAGGACCAAAGTAGGTGGGCTGCTGCAGGCAGGTGTCTCAGCAGCTTATTTGGAACACCTCACTTGTGCCCATCACCACTCAGGTGGGCTTTTGAGATTCCCATCATCTGCCTCAATCAATCTGCTCTTTCCCCTTTATCCTCATACTTTGCTTCCTGCTTTACCTGTAGCCAATAAGTGTGTACTCTGTGTTGATTAATTATATTTATGTACAAAGCTGCAAAGGCCTGTCAGAATTCCATTTAAGTTGCTTGTCATCAGCTCATCACCACCTGGCAGGTTTGTTCTTCTATCCTCTGGTGTGATCCAGGCAGATCTGTGATGCAGAGAGGCAGGCTTCATGTCAATAACCAGGGCCCATGGTAAACCCACGGGTGTCATTGTGCTGTGATTTGCAAGATGCAGGGTAGGGAAAGAAGAATGTCAATTAAGTGCAACGCAACTGCGCAGTGTGTGTGTCTTCCTAGAGCGGTTTACAATTCCCAGGGCTTTTAGACTGTGAATAATTGACACTCCTGTAAGGTGGATCACTGTAATTGTCCCCATTTCACTGAGGAGGAAATTGTCTTGCAGTCCGGAAATGCTCATTTACGCTCTGCGTATTTTTGCTATGCACCCAGGTACTTCCCAGGGGTGCTGTGAGGACCAATTACTAATTATCCAAAAGAGCTCTTAGGTTCTGATGAGATCCTCTGGAATGCAGGCATCTGTAAAACAGTGATGATACCTTTTTCCTGTTGTCTATATCCATTGGCATTGGACCAGGCACCTTTGGTCATTGGATCAACACTCTGAATGAAATGGAGGAAAGAAAGAGAAGAACAGAAAGAGAAAGGTGTCAGAGATAGGGTTCTCCATCCAGCCATGGTTCAGGTGTCAAGACAAACCCAGGAAGAAACAACCTCATGGGATCTTTCCATTCAAAGGATTAAAAAAAAAAAAAAANGGATGAAACTGGAGCCTATTATACAGAGTGAAGTAAGCCAAAAAGAAAAACACCAACACAGTATACTAACGCATATATATGAAATTTAGAAAGATGGTAACGACGACCTTATACGCAAGAGAGCAAATGAGACACAGATAAAAAGAACAGAATTTTGGACTTTGTGGGAGAAGATGAGGGTGGGATGATTTGAGAGAAGAGCGCTGAAACATGTATATTACCATATGTGAAATAGATGACCAGTTCAAGTTTGATGTATAAAACGGGACACTCAAACCTGGTGAACTGGGACAACCCAGAGTGAGGGGAAGGAGAGGGAGGTGGGAGGGAGGTTCAGGATGGGGGTCTCATGTACACCCGTGGCTGATTCATGTCAATGTATTGCAAAAATCACCACAGTATTGTAACAGTATTGTAAAATAATTAGCCTCCAATTAAAATAAAAAAAATCACTTCTGTGGAATCATGTTAGATTGATTATCTATGGGCTATTAGCCTGTAAGCATGATGTCATAAATTTTGATGTCACAAATTTTGAAGTCATAAGCACAGTTTGAGAAGTAACAAAGATTTATTTCTGCTTCTCAGAAAGCCGTGCTTCTGAATTTCAGAGACACATGCATTCATATTTGGATGGCTGTATTCTAAAGTCACGCGCATGCGCCCACAGACAGGCAACAACTTGTGGATCACTCTGGAGGCCAGGAGAGTGACAGAGATTGATAATCAGCTTCTGGAAGACCAAGGTCATGAATCAACGTGCATTGAGTGAACCCTACACTTGTCTAAAACCTGTCATTGGAGATACCAAGCTGAAAGCTGTCACTGAAACATGTTATCTTTGCAGAAGGCTGTCAAGCGTTGCAAGTCAAGTAGAAAACCGTATCACAGAGTCCAGCAAATTGCCTTTGGCAGGCTTCCGGAATGTGGCACCAAGGTGGCACTCAACCCCCAGATCTGATTACCCTAGCATAGCAAAGCTCTCGTCTACCACATTCGGACTGTCTGTAGAGTAATATTCCCATCATGGATCTCCAAAGGATACTCACATTTGAAATACAAAGCAGAGCTACTGTTAGAGAAAATCTCAATTGTAACTATAAACACACCATCTAAACTCGGGGAGTAGAAAGGTGCAGGTGAAAAGGTGTGTACAAATAATATCACAGTATACAAGTTTGTCCTGAGCAGATGCTCGAATGGATGAATCGAGGTACAGGAGAAGGTAGCCTGCTGTAATGCTCGAAGACCTGTTTATGAGAACATTATGAAAAAAAGCTCGAAGCCAGGAACCACTGTGTTGAGTGGAAAACAATTCTAAGATCAAGTCAGACCAACCCAAAGCCATCAGCCACAAAAAAATCTCTGACAAATTCTGGTTCAGAGAATGAAAATAGAGCCCTAAAGTTGTACGTGCAGCCACTTAGTTTTTTTTTTTTTTTAAGGTAACTCAGTGACCCACAACATGAATGGGACCAAAAGACAGATAATGAAGTCATTTTAGCTTCGCATGAGGGCTTCAGGCAGCCAAGGCTTCTGGAGGGATTGCTAAGAGTGCTCTGTACTGACATCCTTGGTTACAAGGGGATTGTTTCAAAGAGAGAGAAAGAGAGAGAGAGAGTCAGTTTTAATGGGTTGGGTTATAAGAGTAGAAAAATAAGATAAGAAAAAATACTTTTAGCACCACAGAATCCCAGTTAACACTAGGCACAAATGTAATACAACACTCAGCATTTATTTTCAAATCAAACAGTGGGGCACAGCAAGGCAATCTCTGCTACTTCCATCAACAATCTGTAATTGTTATTTGCATGGTAGTGACTAAGAGGGAAGTATTTTGCATTAGCAATTCTGAAAATGTGGTATATTCATGGACCCTAAGTGAAAGGTGAGGTAGGTAAAAGGAAGTCGGAGGATCAAACTGCTGGTCTGATACACAAAGGGATAAGACAGAGTTCATCTGTATTATAATACAAAACAAATATTAACAAATCAAATTCTCAAGGGAGATAAGAAATGCATTTCCATCTGTGCATTTGGCACGGTGATGTCTAATAGAAATTTCTATAATGACAGAATGTTTTCTGACCATGTAGCCTGTTACGGTAGCCACTAGCTGTGTGTGGCTAGTACAATACTACCCAAAGAGATCTATAGGTTTTTTTGAAATTCCTATCAAAAATTCCAATCGTGTTTTTCACAGAAAAAGTTAAAACCATCCTAGAATTCCTATGAAACCACCAAAGACCCTGAATAAGAAAAGGAATCCTTAGAAAGAAGAACAAAGCTGGAGGCATTATACTTCTTGATTTTGAATGATACTCCAAAGCTATGATAATCAAAACGGTATGGAACTCGAATAAAAATAAACACATCAACCAATGAAATAAAATCTAGATTCTAACAAATAAACCCATGCATAGGAATATTTGCTCATAATTGACAAAAAGAGCCAAGAATACTCAACAGGAAAAGGATAGCCTCGTCAATAAATGGTGTTGGAAAAATGAGACATTCACACGTAAGAATGAAGCTGGACCACTACCTTACATCCCTCATGAAAAGTAACTTGAAATAGATTAAAGACCTGAAACTGTAAAACTCCCACAAGAAAACATAGGGAGAAAGCTCCTTGACATTGGTCATATCAATGATAATTTGGATATGACGCTAAGAGAACAAGAGAGAAAAGCAAAACCAAACAAATGAGACTCACCAAAATAAAAAGCTCTGCACTGCAAAAGAAATGACCAATAAAATGATACGGCAACATGTCATAGGCCAATTATATCTTAATGCGTGCTCAGGCGTTCAGTCGTGTCTGACTCTTCGCAGCCCCATGGATTATATCCTGCCAGGCTTCCCTGTCCAGGGAATTTTCCAGGCAAGAATACTGTAGTGGGTTGCTATTTCTGACTCCAGGGACCTTCCTGACCCAGTGATGTAATACATGTCTCTTGCATTTCCTGCACTGGCAGGTGGATTCTTTACCACTAGCGCCACCTGGGAAGCCCTATATCTTAACAAAGCTGAAAAAAATA
Organism: Oreotragus oreotragus; assembly: GCA_006410675.1. Taxonomy (NCBI): domain Eukaryota; kingdom Metazoa; phylum Chordata; class Mammalia; order Artiodactyla; family Bovidae; genus Oreotragus; species Oreotragus oreotragus. The sequence goes on from SJYX01016251.1 coordinate 100,035, forward strand.
AAGGTGACCCCCTATCTCTACCCCCCAAAATACAAAGATCTGAATGTGTGTCTCATCTGCTTTCCAACATTGCAGACAGACACCCTAAGAAGGCAGGAAACAAAAACAAAACTATACAGGGAATACATTTTAATCTTACTGAGCTTTAATTAATTTAAATTTAAATATAGCTAACATATGGCTAGTGGTCACCATACTAAGGGCTTCCCTGGTGGCTCAGAGGTTAAAGCATCTGCCTGCAATACGGGAGACCTGAGTTCAATCCTTGGATCGGGAAGATCCCCTGGAGAAGGAAATGGCACCCCACTCCAGTATTCTTGCCTGGAGAATCCCATGGACGGAAGAGCTTGGTAGGCTACCGTCCATGGGGCTGCAAAGAGTTGGACACGACTGAGCGACTTCACTCACTCACTCACTCACACTAAAACAGAGGTCTCAAAGTTCATTCTATATAATTTACATGGACAGATCCACTCAAATCTTCACAATTCTATGAGACTGATACAATTTCATTATCCATATATGTTTTTATCTTTATATTTTTACCCTATCACATTGAAAAAAATAATCTGTAAGCACAAAGTGGTTAGGCAGTTTGCCCAAAATCACACAGCTAATAAAGCAAGCAGCGGTTCTTAAACCGAGGATCAATCCCAGAGCTCTCACCCAGCTATACGTTCTCTATAGGAACGTGCACAGCTAAAGGAGCAAGTCGTGGTTAAGGTACAGACCAGAGACACCAGAAACATTTCATGCTGGCCTACAGACAGGTAAAGAAGATGCTGTACCTGTTTTCCCTGTGTTTTTCATCCAGGTTTTGTTAGAAGACTCATTGTCGAAGCCATCNCAAATGTAATACAACACTCAGCATTTATTTTCAAATCAAACAGTGGGGCACAGCAAGGCAATCTCTGCTACTTCCATCAACAATCTGTAATTGTTATTTGCATGGTAGTGACTAAGAGGGAAGTATTTTGCATTAGCAATTCTGAAAATGTGGTATATTCATGGACCCTAAGTGAAAGGTGAGGTAGGTAAAAGGAAGTCGGAGGATCAAACTGCTGGTCTGATACACAAAGGGATAAGACAGAGTTCATCTGTATTATAATACAAAACAAATATTAACAAATCAAATTCTCAAGGGAGATAAGAAATGCATTTCCATCTGTGCATTTGGCACGGTGATGTCTAATAGAAATTTCTATAATGACAGAATGTTTTCTGACCATGTAGCCTGTTACGGTAGCCACTAGCTGTGTGTGGCTAGTACAATACTACCCAAAGAGATCTATAGGTTTTTTTGAAATTCCTATCAAAAATTCCAATCGTGTTTTTCACAGAAAAAGTTAAAACCATCCTAGAATTCCTATGAAACCACCAAAGACCCTGAATAAGAAAAGGAATCCTTAGAAAGAAGAACAAAGCTGGAGGCATTATACTTCTTGATTTTGAATGATACTCCAAAGCTATGATAATCAAAACGGTATGGAACTCGAATAAAAATAAACACATCAACCAATGAAATAAAATCTAGATTCTAACAAATAAACCCATGCATAGAAATATTTGCTCATAATTGACAAAAAGAGCCAAGAATACTCAACGGGAAAAGGATAGCCTCGTCAATAAATGGTGTTGGAAAAATGAGACATTCACACGTAAGAATGAAGCTGGACCACTACCTTACATCCCTCATGAAAAGTAACTTGAAATAGATTAAAGACCTGAAACTGTAAAACTCCCACAAGAAAACATAGGGAGAAAGCTCCTTGACATTGGTCATATCAATGATAATTTGGATATGACGCTAAGAGAACAAGAGAGAAAAGCAAAACCAAACAAATGAGACTCACCAAAATAAAAAGCTCTGCACTGCAAAAGAAATGACCAATAAAATGATACGGCAACATGTCATAGGCCAATTATATCTTAATGCGTGCTCAGGCGTTCAGTCATGTCTGACTCTTTGCAGCCCCATGGATTATATCCTGCCAGGCTTCCCTGTCCAGGGAATTTTCCAGGCAAGAATACTGTAGTGGGTTGCTATTTCTGACTCCAGGGACCTTCCTGACCCAGTGATGTAATACATGTCTCTTGCATTTCCTGCACTGGCAGGTGGATTCTTTACCACTAGCGCCACCTGGGAAGCCCTATATCTTAACAAAGCTGAAAAAAATAAAGGTGACCCCCTATCTCTACCCCCCAAAATACAAAGATCTGAATGTGTGTCTCATCTGCTTTCCAACATTGCAGACAGACACCCTAAGAAGGCAGGAAACAAAAACAAAACTATACAGGGAATACATTTTAATCTTACTGAGCTTTAATTAATTTAAATTTAAATATAGCTAACATATGGCTAGTGGTCACCATACTAAGGGCTTCCCTGGTGGCTCAGAGGTTAAAGCATCTGCCTGCAATACGGGAGACCTGAGTTCAATCCTTGGATCGGGAAGATCCCCTGGAGAAGGAAATGGCACCCCACTCCAGTATTCTTGCCTGGAGAATCCCATGGACGGAAGAGCTTGGTAGGCTACCGTCCATGGGGTTGCAAACAGTTGGACACGACTGAGCGACTTCACTCACTCACTCACTCACTCACCATACTAAAACAGAGGTCTCAAAGTTCATTCTATATAATTTACATGGACAGATCCACTCAAATCTTCACAATTCTATGAGACTGATACAATTTCATTATCCATATATGTTTTTATCTTTATATTTTTACCCTATCACATTGAAAAAAATAATCTGTAAGCACAAAGTGGTTAGGCAGTTTGCCCAAAATCACACAGCTAATAAAGCAAGCAGCGGTTCTTAAACCGAGGATCAATCCCAGAGCTCTCACCCAGCTATACGTTCTCTATAGGAACGTGCACAGCTAAAGGAGCAAGTCGTGGTTAAGGTACAGACCAGAGACACCAGAAACATTTCATGCTGGCCTACAGACAGGTAAAGAAGATGCTGTACCTGTTTTCCCTGTGTTTTTCATCCAGGTTTTGTTAGAAGACTCATTGTCGAAGCCATCGAGTTGCAAGTCCTGGTACTCTTCACTGACACGTGCATGCTGGTCTGAAATGTCTATAGGCGACTGCTGATGGCCCCCACAGCTGACACTGGACGTGACCCAGTATTCAGGACCGTAGGCACCTGTTAAGAGAAAACAAGATTTCAACTCCTGTGGCTCAAAGTACATGGATGGAATGAATACACAAAAGTCAAGCACGTCATCTGCCAAGATACATTTTCCTATCTATCCCCACCCTAACAATGTTAGTGCCCTGGAAAGCTTTCAGCCCAAGCCACTTGCTGGGTAGGGCAAGAAAATGTAAATAAAAAATGTTACTTGAGACAGTTTTCCTTCTTGATTTGTAACCAAATATTTGCTCTTTTTTTTCTGTTACCCAATTAAGAAAATTGAGCAGAAGGGTTGTCAGAGTTATTCACATTAAAAAAATTGTTTTAAAATAATTTTCCTAAAATAAAGAGCAAAATTATTCACAAGAAAACACCTTCATCAATTTAACATGTTCTGCTATTGTGACCATTATATGAAACACAACTTTTTGTCATGTTTCTAGGAATTTCTGAACTGGGAAAAAAAAAAATAAAGGCAACACAACACTAGGTGAGCCACTACAAACAATGTAGTCAATAGGATATGATTTTCCTTTGGCTAACTATGAGATTTTTCAGTGTATCCAGTTTGAACACATATGTATGAAGGCACCCACTTCTCTTTCTCAGCTCTTCTCTTTCATAGGAGATGGAGATACAAAGCTACCTTAAGACTGGACTCAGCATTCATATAAATAAAGATTTTAGAGGGACATATGCCACAGAAATAGACAAAGAGAATGCAGCTATCATGCATAACCCTGATGAGTGTCAAGCAGATATAGGGAGAGAAAATTTTACAACCTCTGTGACATGACAAAGCAGAAGTAGTCAACTAGAAAAAAAATCATTTACTAGAGAGATTAAGATACATTTTTTGTTTGAAAACCAGATACAGAATAGGTCTAAAAGGTATAATTTTTTCAATTTTTCATTTTATATTGGAGTACAGTTGATTTATCATGTTGTGTTAGTTTCAGGTATACTGCAAACTGATTCAATTACATAGATACATATTTTTTCTCAAATTCTTTTTGCACAGAGGTCATTACAGAATACTGAGTAGTTCCCAGTGCTATACTATAAGTCCTTCTTAATTATCTATTTTATATATAGCAGCATATAATAACTGCATAGTAATTAGAAGATAGACCTTAGGCTTCTCAATCAATACAGTTTAGTATGTGTATACATAAACATATACACATACTTGTATTCCTAGCAGGGTTTTTTTAGCTTTAAATTTCTTCACATATCAAGTAAAAGAGGATGAATGGCCAAAGTGACTTTAGGTGATCAACTCATCCATGAACCCATTCCTTTCTGCCTCATTCCATACTTAGCCTTGCATGATGGAAGACAGGAGGACATCTAAGTCTCCCTGCTACCAAGTAAGAGTCCACACCTGTGCCCAACACCCACACACTCACTGACCATGGATTTCCCCATTCCCCTAAGTCTGATACAGCTCACAGCAGATACAAATAGGGGTACCATGAATAAAGGGGTGACCACGAAAAACCTTTTCAGTCACAGTAATGGAAGCTTCATGGCTGCAAGAGTAACTGACAAAGCTGCCCCCAAAACGATTCAAATGCTTGCTGTCTGGCAAAGAGCTCAGCCTCATTCTATGCCTTGGTCCTTTTCCCTAATCCACATCCCAAAGACTAAAAGACTATCAGAAAGAACACATTCACTGATGGGCAGAGATTCAGCGACCTCAGGTCACGTTTCAAAATTACTTGTAAGTGCCAGAAGACTTTCTGCAAGAAGTTAGCATCATCACTTGCTTTACTGTACGATTCCAGCTACATTAGGAATTGTCAAGGGCTGTTTCCTCATGTCATGTCACCTCTTGGTCAAATTCCCTAAGACTCTGTGAGATGAGTCACAAAGGAACAGAATGTGCATTTGCATATGTTTCACCTTGCATCAATATACTTGAAGAAAAAAAGGAGAGGAAAGCAGACGGGAATGGCTCCAGTTATCCTATTTGCTCTAGATTTTCTTCCACATACCAAAAAGGTTCCTTAAAAAATTGAATAAAATGCCGTTGATGTATTTGATAGCTGAGCACCATATTAATTCTGGCTAAGCTACAACTGGGCCTGTATGTTGGAAATAGGGAAACTGAAGTGTTAGAATATTGTATATGTGTGTACGTATGTATATAATGTCTTTCAGAAACACTACTACAATAAAGTTACACTCATTGGGAAAAAAATGCCTTGGTCCTTTTCCCTAATCCACATCCCAAAGACTAAAAGACTATCAGAAAGAACACATTCACTGATGGGCAGAGATTCAGCGACCTCAGGTCACGTTTCAAAATTACTTGTAAGTGCCAGAAGACTTTCTGCAAGAAGTTAGCATCATCACTTGCTTTACTGTACGATTCCAGCTACATTAGGAATTGTCAAGGGCTGTTTCCTCATGTCATGTCACCTCTTGGTCAAATTCCCTAAGACTCTGTGAGATGAGTCACAAAGGAACAGAATGTGCATTTGCATATGTTTCACCTTGCATCAATATACTTGAAGAAAAAAAGGAGAGGAAAGCAGACGGGAATGGCTCCAGTTATCCTATTTGCTCTAGATTTTCTTCCACATACCAAAAAGGTTCCTTAAAAAATTGAATAAAATGCCGTTGATGTATTTGATAGCTGAGCACCATATTAATTCTGGCTAAGCTACAACTGGGCCTGTATGTTGGAAATAGGGAAACTGAAGTGTTAGAATATTGTATATGTGTGTACGTATGTATATAATGTCTTTCAGAAACACTACTACAATAAAGTTACACTCATTGGGAAAAAAAATGCATGGTAAAAAAAAAATCAATTCTAACACACATGACTTCAAAGAACTAAGAACAAAAGCCATCATTTGTAAAAACACCTAGACACCTGGTAGTTATCCTACTAATAAAAAAAAAAATACTCTGTAATCTCTGATAGATACTTGCCATTCACATTATTTCTCATAACATGCCAGACATGGGTGAAATATAAGTTAGCACTCTATAAAAATATAATCAGGGTTCATATCAGTGAGATTCATTTATTCACTGGTAACAATCTGAAGATTTAAGCCAACTACCATGCTTGCTTTCACACTTCCACCCAGTATATGCTCAAGTGCAATTTTAATTGAAACTGATCTTCCACTTCAGATTTTAAATTAATTCTTCTTGGGAGTGCTTCATGCTCCAGACACCCTTGCTTTGCAAAAACCCCTTATGTCATTAGTGGAGGAAATAGAACACTTTTTCCAAGCTTGCAGGTATCGATTACCTATTCTCACGCTGAAGCACCACTGCCGTTCCACACTGTATAAATCTCTTCAGTGTGCAGACACTTTATAAAGGACTGAGAATTATATCATTAATCATTTCCAGATGCACAAGTCTCAGAGCATTGAATGCTTTGTTTTTCAAAACTATGAGTAAATGCCTTTAAGCTAAAAACATGATTCAAAACAAAACAAAACCACTGTGGTTAACTGAAAGCTAGTTTTGAAGGAGGGAAAACAATTAGCAAGAAGCCTTCCTCTCTCAGGTCTGGGATGACCCACCTAAAGTAAGAAAAGTCATGTGCATTTTTGTTTCCTCTTATTGACTCTTTCTCAGAATATCTGCATTTTAACAGCTGGACCAACCTAGACATGACAATCTAATATGCAAGGCTATCTTCTCATAAAAGGGGAGGCATGGGGCTCAGAGGTAGAAACCGCAGGGTAGCTTGGCTGCCAAGAGCAACTCCCTGTTCACCTGTTAAGAGTCTAGTATGAATTAGATCTGATTGAGACAAACTGCCAACATATTAGTACCAAGGGAATTTAACAGTGACTTTCCCTCAATCTAGAACAAAAAATATTTTCTTTTTTTTTTGGCTGGACACAAGGGAGATCTTAATTCACTGACCAGGGCTCGAACCCACGCCCCATGCAGTAGACTTGCAGAGTCTTAGTCACTGGACTGCCAGGGAATTCCCAGTATTTTCCTTTTGATAAATTCAATGAATACATCTGAAACTCCTGGCTGAAGGTTTTGACCTCTGTAAATATTCCCTTGCCACGGAGGCTTTTGTGAGAAACGCACAGGGTTCTGTATTCTGCTGGCAATGGGTTTTTGTTCTCCTAAGGACATCTGATCATCAGTGTAATTATTTACTCTTTATTGTCTGGCTTCCCCACCAGCTCATTACTCTGTGAGAAGAGGCTCCTTCTCTACGTTGTTTGACTTCATTCTACTGTCTAGCATAGAACTGTACAGACAATGACCTCCTAGCTTACATATTTTTACCACAAATACATAAATTGGAAGATGACATTAAGCAATCTTCCACAGGTCTGTCTTCTTAGGACATGTTCCCTGTCATTATTTTGGTTTTAATTTTACACTTCCATCTGCTGATTTCTTCCTAAGTCTTCATTTCCTGGACTCAAGATGTCAGCTTTCAAAGTAAACACTCATTTCTTCATTAAGACATTACATTAATCTGAATAGTGATACAGTAACACTGCTATCAGCAAATACATGATGTGCAGGATAGAATCTATGCACAAACTTAACAAGTCCACCAATGGCAATTAAGGTTTTTTTAAAAGAAAGGAATGTGATAAAACTTTGCTTTCTAAACCTTTTGGGAAACGATTATTCTTAAGACGCTCATTTTTTTCTATGCTTTAGCAGAGCTCTCTAATCAAAGGTCAATCAAGGAGGAAACAAGTCTTGCTCATTACTTCATCACCAAAGTCACTTCAATACTGACTCAACAAATGCTCAGTACCAGGCTCAGTGCTGAGAAATGGTGGTTGAGGGGTGGAGATGCGACAGATGCCTGTCAGCTCAACTGTACAATGAACGGGGGACATCAGTGATTTGACCTCAAAGGCTGGTTATGAGGATCAGATGAGATAATCCACAGAAGATATTCAGTATAAGAAAAAAACAATAGAAACTCGGTGCACAGTGGCTGGTGTGATTATTGCCACTGTTACTGTGTTATAAAATACACAGCAAGCCCTCAAGAAGCCGACCATATATAATGAAGGAAATAACCGTGCACCCAAGCAAGGACTACGGTAGGTGGGGGTGGGCATTAAGCACAACAAAGGGAGAGAGGAGAGATACCTGAAGGAGAGAAATTTACATCAGAAGTGGAGAGAAATTTACTAGGTCCCTTGGACTGCAAGGAGATCAACCAGTCCATTCTGAAGGAGATCAGCCCTGGGATTTCTTTGGAAGGAATGATGCTGAAGCTGAAACTCCGGTACTTTGGCCACCTCATGCGAAGAGCTGACTCACTGGAAAAGACTCTGATGCTGGGAGGGATTGGGGGCAGGAGGAGAAGGGGACGACAGAGGATGAGATGGCTGGCTGGCATCACTGACTCAATGGACTTGAGTCTGAGTGAACTCCGGGAGCTGGTGATGGACAGGGAGGCCTGGCGTGCTGCGATTCATGGGGTCGCAAAGAGTCGGACACGACTGAGCGACTGGACTGAACTGAACTGAACTGAAGTGCTTCCCACATGGGCAGAGGAGAAGAGTCAGAAGTACAGCTGACCCCTGCAGGAGGTGAAGTTTAATCCTCGCACCTGCTGCATTTAGGGACCAGCTTCCCAACAGAAGGCAGAAAGCGGGGAAAGGCAACTTCTCCATGGAGAAGCCTGGTAAAGAGCACCTCAGCCAAGCGACCCCACCTTCGGTATCACGGATTATCATGCATGTCCTGATAGGATGTGGTAAGAAGGGTACAGGGCCACTCTTGGATTCTTTTTTAAAAATCCATAACCCCCATGACGAGGACATCAGACAAACCCCAACTGAGGAACGGAACTTTCTACAAACACTTGGCCAACAGTCCTTAAAAAACCTTGGGGTAATGACAAGCAAGGAAAGACAATAAAAAACTGTCACAGACCAAAGAAGATTTAGGAGCCGGACCAAAACGGCAATGTGGTATTTGAGACTGAATAATGGAACCAAACAAGGAAATTAGTCAGAAAACCCATGAGCTCTGAAGAAAGGCTGGAAGAAAGAGGAAGACATATTTATGAAACTCACAGAAAGCAAATAAAACCTAAGTGTTGTTAAGTGGGCTCCACGTTAATATCTAGATTTTACTGACTTTACTGTTACATATTTGGGGGTAGCTCTATGGCCTAGTGGATGAAGGAGATGGATACTGACTTACAGACAACGCTGTGCTGATTGTCATACCCTCTGTGTAAGAAAGAAATCTGCACAGAGCAATGCCAAAGGAAAACAGAGGTGGCCTAAAGAAGGATATTTCATTACTTAAGGTTACACAAAAACCTTCAAAAGCTGAACAAATTATAGCTAAAGAAAAACATTATTAGCTTAATTTATGGCTTATTTGTGCATGAAAAGAACCCACTTCTACCTCCATGGTATACCACTAACAAGTCACTCTATTTTCTCATTTTGAGATGCTTACAATGCAGTAGACTAGCACCAGGAAGACGTATTTCTACAGGAGGGTAAATAAATCACACAACTGGAGATTAATTCCAACTGGCCTGTTTAAGGTACACAATTCCCCATGTGAAAATAATGGCAAATACTGTAAATCTGGGTTCGCGTCCGAGATCCTGCTTAATCTGCACTGCTTCTTTAAGGTATATTTAACTCAAAGAACTTGGTTGACATGCATAAATTCTGAACCCAAACTAAGCTAATGTGTTCAAAGAAAAATAAAAATCTGAGAGACACATCTCAACCCCCTCCACATCTCCAACAATATTACTTGAAAAACGAAGAGGAGCAAATAGAACTAGTTAGCAATAGGACTTTTCTCTAGTGTAAGTAAACCATCTCACTTCAATATAGTTCACTACTAACACCTGAGCTGAGAAAGAGATAAAAGTGCCATCTTTAGAGCATATAAATTATACTTTTGTCTAAAAGCAAAGAATTTCAAATGTCTATGATTTGTATTCCAAACAATGGTTTCTTTAAATACATAAGAGATTCTTTGCAGACAATAAGCACACACCTTGAATTTATTTTACTAATAACATATCCAAATAATGGTTTCTATTCACTAATGAAAAGCCATTAAAAATAATGAATTCTGTCTAAATCTAATTAAAAACAAAACTAATATACATGTTATATGTTGTTACCAGTCAGATATGCTTATTAATGCCTCCCTCAAGGAATTTACATTAAAAGCATTACCTTGATCCAAGCATCTTGGTATCTACTTTTAACCAACAGCAACAATCCAAAAATAATGTATATTCATTTTTTAACCTAACAGTATAATTAATGTTTTTTCTCCCAAATCTAAAACATGTATTTAAACTGTTCTATTTTTTAATTTAAAAAGTTTATGTGACTTAACTTATGATTCTTCTGCATTTTCCACCCCTGGTAGCTAACTACGTGTTGTAAGTTAAACACTGTATACATGAAAAAATGGAAAAAGGACTAAAAAACATTCCTGTTGCTCATCTCCAGATCATCTCTAAAACTCCAAAGAGTTCTAAATGTTACAAGAATACTTCCTGTAACACCTGAAAGAATCAAACAGGCATATTAAATTTTGTTGACATTTTAGCTAACATTTACTCTCACTGTATACAGTCCTGAAAGTAACCACAGGATCTGGTGAGGATTACACAAATAATTACAGAGTGCATCCACCAGTACTTGGCGCGTACTAATAGTGCTCGGTAAGCATGATTATCTGTACTTTCACCTGGAAACCACAACCAAAACTAAATTCTGGATGATGTGACCCTGCTCCAGGGCTCCTAAGTTAGCACCTGATTGCTTATCTGGCCATTAGTTTAATTTCATTGTCCCTGACAAGAGACTGACTCTGGAAGGAGTATTAATCCAGAACTAAACCACTGGGTAGAGGGGATTTTCCTGCTCAGAGGAAATGTTTTAGGTGGGAGGTTTAGACAAGAGTCTTGAGAGTCCCTTGGACTGCAAGGAGATCATATCAGTCAATCCTGAAGAAAATCAGTCCTGAATATTCATCAGGACTGATGCTGAAGCTGAAACGCTAATACTTTGGCCATCTGATGTGAAGAACTGACTCACTGGAAAAGTCCCTGATGCTGGGAAAGATTGAAGGCAGAAGGAGAAGGGGATGACAGAAGATGAGATGGTTGGATGGCATCACTGACTCAAAGGACATGAGTCTGAGCAAGCTCTGGGAGTTGGTGATGGACAGGGAAGCCTGGCGTGCTACATTCGGTGGAGTTGCAAAGAGTTGGACATGACTAAATTGAACTGAATTGATAGGATTCAATGTAACTTTTGGTGACAAAGCTCTGTATATTTAAATCTATGGCTTTTCCAGTAGTCATAAACAGATGTGAGAGGTGAATCATAAAGAAGGGTGAGTATGAATAATTGATGCTTTTGAAGTGTGGTGCTGGAAAAGACTCTTGAGACTCCCTCCGTTGGACTGCAAGGAGACCAAACCAATCAATCCTAAAGGAAATAAACTCTGAAGATTCATTGGAAAGACTAATGCTGAAGCTGAAGCTCCAATACTCTGGCCACCTGATGCAAAGAGCTGACTCACTGGAAAAGACCTCTGGTGCTGGGAGAGACTGAAAGAAAAAGGAGAAGGGGACAGCAGAGGATGAGATGGTTAGACAGCATCGCTGACTCGATGGACATGACTCTGAGCAAATTCCAGGAGAAACTGAAGGGCAGGGAAACCTGGCATGCTGCAGTCCACGGGTCACAGAAAGCCAGACACAAATCAGCGACCGAACAACAACATCCAAAACCAGGCTCCAGATTTTTGTTCTGAGTCTGAGGGAACAACCTACCTCCTCCCTGAATGGGAGCAGAGAAGAGGCGAAGAACGGACTGACTTTTAATCAAGATTGAATGAGGTGGAGGCCAAAGCTGACAAGGAAAAAGGCAGGCGGTGAGGAGAAGGGATAGGACCTGACCAAACAAATGCTGAGATTCAAATCTGATCTCTAGACTTCTCAATTTTAGGTGTCTCTGTAGTCAAAACTTCTTGATTAGGCTTTCTACTATTTGTGACTGAAGAAATATAGGAGATGATCAGAATGTTAGTTTAAAAATACCAGCAGTTAAATCACTCAGCGCTTTCCCCATTCATCACTAGAAAGAAAATGTCAAATTATAAAGATAAAAATCAGGAACGCATGCTGGATGCAATGTATAAGGATAACATCTCCGGATTCCCCTTCCTTCCTTTCCTCTCTCCCTAGAGGAGAGGATAAATTTGGGTAAGGCTTTTAAGATCTCATTTAGACAAAAGAAGAGGGAACAGGTCCTGAAGTCCCTGGCTATAAATTCACAGTGGGTAAAACAGAGGTCATGGGACAGGAATCCCTGACTTAATGGGACCAGATGCCTCTCTCTGAAGTCCTCGGCCTCAGAGACAAGACACGACGCAAGTCACTACCTAGGGAAGACCTGCTAAGGTGACCACGCATGATTCCCGAAGGTCACAGTTTCATCTCAGGGTGGGGCAAACAAGACAGATCATTAGGATCTAGTTCAGTCTGGCTCAGACAGTGCTGGAACTTCCTGTCTTTGAGTGGAAGGCCTTTTTCACACCATTTCTCTCTACAGTAAGTACCTAGTCTCACACTGTTTGTAGAACAGAAGCTACTTCACCTTATGAGAAATCCCCATCATGAGAAGGAACAGGGAAACATTTCCAGACACAGTTTAGGAGTTCGGTGTTTGCAAGGGCTAAGAGTGTACAGACCAACCCCATGATATAAGGGTGGAGAGGAAAAGAACAAGGAATTAAAAATCATTTTATGAGGTGTTCACTCAACAGCTGAGCTGGGGTGGAGGGGGTGTGTGGGTCTGGGAAGCACTTCAGAGGGTACAGACAGGATGATTCACACCCTTCCTGCAACAACTATAAAATGAGGAATGTATGCTCCAAAATGTATTAACTATTGAGTGCCATCTGGGGAAATGTCTAGACGTAAAGTGCCACATTTATGAGGTGAGGCCAAAACAACATGACGGATTCTGTGCCTCTGTGACACACTGTGAGTAGTTCACTTCAACTTCCACTCTCCTCTATTTCAATCAATTTACAGTGTGTGTAACATCCAACGGAGGGGACCTATAAGGAAAACCTGGAGAAATCAGCAAAAGTAACAGTGAAAAAAAGAACATTAACTCCTTTCAGTTCATCAAATCACAGGACACTCTGCTAACTTAGCTATTTAAAACTGTCTCCTCATCCAAGCTGTATTTCCTTGACCTCGCGCATTTCTTTCGAGTATACAGTTCATGAGAAAATAACCTCCATGATGTTAAATATTTGACTACTTGGCTCACACAGTACACAGAAGGCACTCAATAAATAAGTATCAAAAGGGCCAGTATTAAGGTGAAGCACTCACCAAAACTTAGTTACCAAAATAGATAATATTCCAATTTTAAAGTCTGAAGTGAATGCCAAAAAAAAAAAAAACAAACCTATGATGAGCAAAATATTTTTAAAAATAAAGATATTATCATTAACAAAGGCCTGTACAAAGTCCTACTAGAGTCTGAGGCAAAAGGAAAAACCAGCAATCGCAAATATTGCATTAAAATGTAATTTTTCTTCATTGCTGAGGTTTTGTGACACTCTAGTCCCAGCCCGACTGAAAATGACTGAGTGATATTTAATAGTATACAGCCATCAAATGACATCATTAAGGAGAATCCATTTGGAGAATAGTCACTATGTGCCAGGCATCGTGATGAAACATGTTATATTTTATCTTCTTTGGGCCTTTAAAAATCTTGTCTCAAGTATATATGTTTCTGTTTCTCGGGTTAAGAAATTGAAGCTCAGAAGCCAGGAAACTTGCCCTCACATAGTGACAGACCATGGAGTCAATTTTAGATATACGGGAATAACCCATTCTATAAAACAAAAAGTTCGCAAACTAGGGCATGTGCGGCACATATAGCCCACCACCTGGTTTTGTAAATAAAGGTTTATTGGAACACAGCCACAGCCATTCACATATGTATTATCCATGGTTTTTTTCCAGACTGTAACTCCAGAGTTAAAGTCTTAAGAGAGACAAAAAAAAAAAAAAAAAAAAAAAACCCCTAAATATTTTATCATCTAGCCTTTTTTTTACAAAGAAAAAAAACNACAGCCACAGCCATTCACATATGTATTATCCATGGTTTTTTTCCAGACTGTAACTCCAGAGTTAAAGTCTTAAGAGAGACAAAAAAAAAAAAAAAAAAAAACCTCTAAAATATTTATCATCTAGCCTTTTGTTTACAAAGTGAAAAAACTGGCAGTAATGTAAATATCCAACAGTAGGGACTTGCTAAGCAAATGACTTTCATATTTAACAGTTCAAAAGTAGACAAACCCTATTCTCAGATAAATTCCCAATGGTTGCAAGTTTTAAATATTTAAAATAAGTAAAAGGACAAGAAGCAGTTGTGAGGAAGCTTGAAGGAGGAAAAGTATTTCTACATATGTAAAATCCTAAGCATCAGGAAGACTAATAAAATCAAATTTATTAAAGAAATATTTGATTTTCTGATAGCAGAATGCACCATAAGAAATAACTAAAAACAAATGATCTGCAAAACCATTTGCAATTCAAACCACAAAAAGGGAAATGTCTTTATTATACCAAGGGATTCTAGAAACTGATAAACCCAGAGCGGGACATAAAAATGGGCAACAGATATGAATCAACAGTTGAAATAAAAAACGAAAACACAAATGGCCCCTTAACACAAGAAAAGCTGCTCTGCCACACTAATAATCAGAAACACAAATTAAAATTGCATAGATGCATTCTTTTACTCACTCAATCTGTAAACACCAAGATGTTTGAATATACACGATGTGTTCGAATAAGTATATTTATGCCACAGAGAGACGGAAACAACCGTCATAAAAGAAAACTGGATAACAAGTATTTAAAGGAAATGGCTTCCCAAATGGTGCCAGTGGTCAAGAACACCCCTGCCAATGCAAGAGATGCAAGATATGTGAGTTCAATCCCTGGGTTGGGAAGATCCCCCAGAGAAGGAAATGGCAATCCACTCCGGTATTCTTGCCTGGAGAATCCCATGGACAGAGGATTCTGGCAGGCTGTAGTTCATAAGGTCGCATAGAGTCAGAAATGACTGAAGCAACTTAGTACACAGATGTACATTGAAAGGAAAAATGTGCACTCCTTTGAGCCTAGTGTTAATTCTTCAGGTATACTTGTATTCATACAAGTTAAGGTTAAGGTTAGTTAGGGGCTTCCCAGGTGGCGCTAGTGGTAAAGAACCTGCTTGACATGCAGGAGACCTAAGGGACACAGCTTGGATCACTGGGTCAGGAAGATCCCTGGAGGAGGGCATGGCAATCCACTCCAGGATTCTTACTGGAGAATTTCATCGACAGAGGGTCCAGGCGGGCATATGTTTTAAAAAACGAGAAAATAAATGATCATATATATAACTATATACGTATACACATATATTCTTACTGTAGGTATATAAAACATCCCTGGAAGCATATTTCAGAAAGCATAATACTAGTAAATGAAGAGGAAATAAGAACAGGATATTTTTCACTAACCTATTTAAAAGTTAAACTTAAGAACACATAGAAACTTAACATGCATGGAGGAGTACCTGATATCATTCAGTGGTAATAATACAGAGCAAATACTACAGAAGTATATCAGATCATGTACAGAAAAAAATCAAATAAAATTAAAACCAGTGACAAAAAACAAAGGTTACAAAGAAGCTTGCTAAACTGTAAATGGTGGTTAGCTCCAGGATGGCAATCAAAAGATGCACGTACATGAATGTGTGTGGAAGGCTGAAATGAACACCCAAGTAGTGAACATCAAATAAAGTACTTACACATGAATAAAAGATGCTAATATGGTCTAGAAAGATATTTATTTTGAGGATACATGTAGTGCTTTATTTAACAACAACAACAAAAAATTTTTTTTTTAGTTTGGACATACTTCTGAGATTTTGACCTAAGAATATTCTTGAGGGACTCTGGAAGTCCTGAGGTCTTAATACACGATGGTATCATTCTAACAGGGATCCCAGTAGGGTAAAAGTTTGTTCTTTGTGGGAAAATAAATGACTATTTTCATCTTTAAACCACAGGCATGTATGTATGTGTGTAATCAGATGGGGATGATTAAGGGGATGTTATCCATAATGTTAAAATTTCACATGCTAAGGGCTGATTAGGGGGAAAATATCTAAAACCTCTTTAAAAATAAAATCCATTTTCCTGAGCTCCCATAGCAGCAACTTCAAGAGTGGGATCAAGGAAGCTGTTCTGAGAACAATGAAAACAGTCACAAACAGTACTATGAGCTGACACAGTACTAACTACTACAAAAGACAGTGTGTTTCACAAAAACTGTCTTGTAAAAATATCTAATCAGGCAGTGGGCAGTAACAGAAAATAAGGTTGAGAAGAAAAAGATTGAAGAATTCTGTAGGCAAAACAGATCCTCAAGTCTTTTTCTTTTTGTATGAATTCATTTATTTTAATTGGAGGATAATTACTTTACAATATTGTGGTGGTTTTTGCCACACATCAACATGGATCAGCCACAGGTCCTCATGTGTGCCCCATCCTAAACCCCTCTCCCACCTCCCTCCCCATCCCATCCCTCTGGGTTGTCCTAGAGCAAGGCTTTGAGTGCTCCACAGGTCTTTCTCATGTGACTCTTGAGTGAGATCCACGTGAAAGTAGAACTTCTATTTTAACTTTAAACCGGGACAACTACTTAAAAAGCCAATACTACTGAGAAGTCATATGTTCCTCACTGTAATTTTATGTCATTAACCCATAGGAAAACCCTACGGTATATTAGGATTATCCATTGTAAATATAGCAGTGCATACCTGCAGGAATATGGGTTTCATTTTTAATGAAGTTTTCTAGTCATCTAGTCCAGCACTGGTCTTTCAGTCATTATTTTGGAATAACTGTTTTCATCATTCTACTATCAATCCATTTTATCCTCCATTATTCCAGTTTATCTTCTATTATTCCATCATAATACTAATACACTAACAATACCACTAATATACCCATTAGAGGAAAAATGAGATTTACTTACTTGGAGTGCAAGTACTTGAGGCTATGATTTGAACCCAAGTCTGCATAACTATGCAGAAGGAAATGGCAACCCCTCCAGTGTTCTTGCCTGGAGAATCCCAGGGACGGGGGAGCCTGGTGGGCTGCCGTCTATGGGGTCGCACAGAGTCGGACACGACTGAAGTGACTTAGCAGCAGCAGCAGCAGTACACTCTCAAGTAGGGAAGGCAATGGCACCCTACTCCACTACTCTTGCCTGGAGAATCCCAGGGACGGGGGAGCCTTTTGGGCAGCCGTCTATGGGGTCACACAGAGTCGGACACGACTGAAGTGACTTAGCACCAGCAGCAGCAATGTTGGTTGTGCTTGAAAATTCAGCAACGTGTTCGACACATAGCAGAGCTTTAAAGAGGTCGAGGTGCTAACAAAGACCTTTCCTGCAAATATCAGCACTCAGTGCTTTGAGGGCAGGACATACTTTAATTTCCTCACCTTTGTGACCCATCCTAGGAAGAGCAGGCAGTGGATAACTAAGGGCTGCATGACAGAAACGGGGCACAGAACGGGAATATACAAAAAGAGGAAATCAGTGAGATGACAAAACGGCCAACTCTGTTGCTCATTCTGCCAGAAATTTGTGATCAAAACAAGATTCCTGATGAAAATCTCATCAACTTTAGGAATCACTACTGGAGAAGGAAATCGCAACCCACTCCAGTACTCTTGCCTGGATAATCCCATGGACGGAAGAGCGTTGTAGGCTATAGTCCATGGGGTCGCAAAGAGTCGGAGACAACTGAGTGACTTCACTTACTTACTTACTTATTATACTTTTAGGGACTGAACTGATCAGTGATGAGGAAGAAACAAATGCAAGAAGGGACAAATGTAGGAGGGACAGATGGGATCTATTTATATTGACAGCAAAGAAAGTGGTCACTGTGAAAAACAAAAGTGTACAGGAAAAACAGCAAGGAATTTATCTTCAGGTGAAACACACTTTCATTTCAGGATTTAAGTGGCAGGGAGTGGTAGCCCACTGATGGCCAAGAATGACAGGAACAGTGATTACAAAATGATGACCCAAAGCCCAGAGATGGACCTGATAACCAGAAAACTTCATTAAAAATAAAACTTTGTTAAAAATAATACATATACTTCACATGAATACCTGTGGCTGATTCACGCTGATGTATGGCAGAAGCCAGCACAATATTGTAAAGCAACTCTCTTGCAATAAGAAATTTTAAGAAATAAATATAACCCATATTCCTATGGGTATATGCTGCTTTACTGAAAATGGATAACCAAGAAGGACCTACTGTATAGCACGTAGAACTCTGCTCAGTGTTACATGGCAGCCTGAATGGGAGGGGGTTTGGGGGAGAAAGATGGCTGAGTCCCTTTGCTGTCCACCTGAAACTATCACAATATTCTCAACCAGCTATACTCCAATATAAAATAAAAAGTTTAAAAAATAAAACAAAACTGATATTTCTAAGCTCTCATATCAGCACCTTCCAGAGCAGGATCAAGAAAGCTGTTTTGAGAATTCAGAAAATAGCCAGGAACAGTATTAAGAACTGATACTGTCACAAAAGACATTGTGCTTTTCAAGAATCATCTCCTGAAATAAAATGTAAGCAATAAACTTCACTATTATCCTTATTATCCTATTATACACTGGGTTGGCCAAAGCGTTCATTCAGGCTTTTCTGTAGGGTGTTATAAAATAGTCCAAACAAACTTTCTGGCCAACCCAAAATTATGAGGAAGATCAGAGGGTATTCTAACCTGCTCAAAATGATCCCTCCAGTAAGCAGCTTTAACCCCCATTTCAGATGCATTCTTTATATGTTAACATTTATAGGCCACTGACAAGCGATCAGAATCCATAGATTATCGTATTTGCTCTTGACAATACTCTCTCCATTTTATGGATGAAGACACTACACCTAGAAAGGTTTATTTATCTGGTATTTAGGTCAAACCACTTAGTAAGTAATGGGTGCCAGAAGTCAAACTTAGATGACTCCACAGACAACTCTTTAAATATGCTGCTACAGTAATACTTGAATAGGTGGATACTGCTAGACAGTTCTGATGGTAGCCAAACCTAGAGGTCAATTTCAACTCAGATTATGTGTCCAGGTCCAAAAATCTGCTCCACAAATGTTGAATAGCCTGGTAGTAGCTTTGACCTTGGTTCTTCATAGTCAGCAAAGAAAATTCTATTATCAAAGTACTAACATTTTTCAGTAAAAACCATCTGTCTGTAGGTGGGGCCCAAAGCTAGGCAGGCTGATTAGGGAAATGAAGTAAGTAAGCAACCATGGTTACAGAAAGGTCTAACATCTGAGAATTACCCTACTAAACCTGAGAAGACTAATGCCATGAACACTGCGAGATTATGACTGAAGGAATAACTGATGGGCAAATTACATGAGTATCTAAAAAAAAAATCACATACCTTTGCATATTAAAGAGGGGCTACCCAATTTCAGGTAATAAAAGTTTTTTAAAACATTATCAGTTCACTTTAAAGGATACCTTTAAAGGTATCAGAGCAAATAATTGCATTAAACATGTGCATGAAATGAACAAACTTTGGCTTAAGGTGTGGCTGTGTAGTGTTGGTCTTGTAATTCTTCAATAGGTGATTTAGTACCGGTAATACCATGAGAAAAAAAAAAAACTTCCTTCTGACTACATTTGAGGTACATTATTAGAAGACAGAGCACAATTTCACAGTTACATCAGGACTTTCTATTCATATAAAATGCTTAACGAAAAAGAGAGGAGAAACTATTTTTTCAGAGAACTGAATGAAGAATTCTATTTGGCAAGCTGCCTAAGAAATATGATTAATAAGAAACTGAATTTAGGATCCACAGCTTGGGATTAAGCAGGAGACAGAACATACATTTTTCCTTTTGCACTTTTAGAACTCTGACCATGAACAATACAAGCTTAAGTGGAGTTCTGGCCACCATCATAATGGATTTAGTGGGAATTTTTTACTTAGGGACCTTACATCCCAGAGAGAATGTTTTAGTGATTTCCAAAACAATAGGCTCTTGGTTGTGAAAAACAAGCTCTTTAATTAGCATTTTAGAAGTCCCTTTCTTGCAGATAAAGTTGCTAATGCAGGCAAAGACTTAATAAAAAATTATCATTTTCAGAAGATGTTGGACAAAGAGGAGAAATGTGCTGTAATCAGCTTTCATTCTTTTTGCAAGCTTTATAGTTAACTGTGGGACCACCTTCGAAGGAAGGAATGTAGACCTTTTGAATATCTAGGTAAAAGAGGTTGTTTTCATTTATTAGCACTAAATTTTCTTTCCAAATCCCTCCAAAAACACCTACATCAGAAAAATAAGGAAAAAAACTTTCCAAAAGAAAAGACTAGTTCTTTAAGCAGCCATCTCTTAACCATGTTTACTGGATCACAAGACCAAACCCCTAAACTACTGTGGTTCTAAGGATCACTTAGATGGACATCCCTTTAGACAATCCTGGAAATATTTAGAGATGGCAGTTCTTTCGTTAGGGATGCAAATCGTAAAGCAGGTTATGCCGTGGTGACTGCTGAACAGGTTTTGGAAGCAAAATCTCTCCCCCATCTGGATGTATCCTGGAGAGGACTGGGAAATTTATTTTACTCATATGCCAAAAGCTAATGGATATTCTTGCTCACAAGTTTGGGTAGATACTTTTACTGGATGGACTGAGGCTTTTCTCTGTCGTAGTGAACAGGCTAAGGAGGTTATAAAGATTCTTTTCATCAGTGGAAGGCTTCCTGTGGCAGACATCTCCACTTCAAGAAAAGGACTTTCTCCAAGTCTGTGAATACCTTCGAAGGATCACTTAAAGTACTATACTTAATATTCCATTCTGAATTTGCTTTGCAATATCTGTTATTAGGGCTGTTTCCACCCTTGGGTGAGATCCCTCCCGAAGAGAAATAATTCCAAGATAGCAAGTGAAATCAAATAAACTACTCCACTGGCTGTTTATATACGATCAAAGCCAATAACCAGTAAAATGTAATACCTGCACTGCTCCTGCCCTGAAGTTCTCGATAATGCGAAAGGTCCTGAACCCCAATGCTGCTGCTGCTGCTGCTAAGTCACTTCAGTAGTGTCCGACTCTGTGCGACCCCAGAGACGGCAGCCCACCAGGCTTTCCGGTCTCTGGGATTCTCCAGGCAAGAACACTGGAGTGAGTTGCCATTTCCTTCTCCAATGCATGAAAGTGAAAACTGAAAGTGAAGTCGCTGGGCATGTGTAAATCTGAGAGCAGGGGTGGATAAAGGAATCTCTGTTAACCTCAGCCTAACACTTCCCTGCAAGCTGGGATGGCTACTGTTCCAACTCCTCATGAGAAGCTGCAGACCCTTGGGGACAACTGTTCACAAAACCCATGTATTGAACCCATCTCATGTATTACAAGCATAAACCTAAAAGTTTCCAGAGCTTTCCTCTATCCTAAACTTGGCATAATGCGGTCTGTACTATTTTACAAGCATCCTTCAATGCTCATGGCAAAACCCTTGATGTCTTTCCTCGTTCCTTCTTGATAGTATTCAACAGATTCAGCAGCAAAATGCTAGCCTCTACCCTTCACAGAGATCCAGAAGCTGACTACTTCTGTTCATTTCCACCTGCTATCACTCTGGTCCAAGTCACTGTCACCTCTCCTAGGGACTGCTATAGCTATCTTCCACCTTGTCTCGTTGCTCTAGTATCAACCCAGCAGCCAGTGATCTTACTGAAACATAAGCCCAATCATGTGACTCGGGTGCTTAAAATCCTTCAATAGCATCCTCTGACAATCAGAGGGAAAAGCCTGAGACCTGGAAAACAGTCTGCAAGACCACACACATCTGCTCCCTGCCCCCAATTACCTTCCTGATCACAGCTTCCACTTCCCTCCCATTGACTCTATGAAAGCCACACAGGCCACCTGGCTGTCCCTTGAACATGTCAAGCATTTTACTGCTGTCCTATCTAAGGTAACAAGCAACCCCTCACCTTCTTGAGATCGTAACTCGTGTCATTATTTTCAAAGTCCTGCCACTCAAATTGCGTCCTTCATGCCTACGTGCTCTTGTTTATCTTTTCATCCATAGCACTTATTTCCTCATATTGTAACATACTTATTTCATTGATTTACTGTCTGTTGTCTATTCACCATTCCCTCTGAAATACAAACTCTACAAGGACAGGGAAATGCGTTAGGTGCCATGCTACATATACACAGGTCAAGAAATAGCCTGACAAATAGAAACAACAATGCAGTCTTAGTTTAAAACAGAGTTTTTAAACGATTTTATGGAGGTATATGACACATATGCTTAACTTCAACCATTTCAAGCATACAGTTCAATGACTAGTTTAATCATTTACAGCGTCATGCAACCAATAAACACCACAAATCAGTTTCACATGACTTCCATTATAGCAAACGATTTGGAGTGGAAGTTTTAATTGGGTTTCTACCTACGTGACATCTCCCTTCTGTATTACACAACACAATCAAACTTCCAGGAACACTGAATATGAAGTAATTTGTTCATGAACTACTGGTACTCATCAATCTACAATTTCCTTTTGTTTCAAAATGCAGATTTCTTTTTCGTTCATATATAGTACCCACATCACTGAAATTGATGGAAGAAAGATAAGCAGAATTTGAATCCTGTTCTTTAACCAGAAACATGGGTAATACATATGGGAAATTACCATAAAAGCACTGAATTCCTAACATTACCACTATCAAATGGGGAAAAGATCTTCACTGAATGGTTGGATATATTCCCAGTGGGAGCCGGTTCCTCAACTATTCTTTGCTCAAGATATGCCCAGCTACGACTTTCGATGATCAGGAGTTTATAGTTAGCAACCTACACTTTTGGAAATCAAGTGCTCCTTGAAACTATTATTCACTAACATTCAAGCCACCTTGACACTTTAATGAACTAGTGAAGGGAGAGAAAATAAAAAGTTAATCAATATGGGACTTTTTACCTTAGAGTTTTTGAATACTTCAAGAAATTTAGCCTAAGTGGGAGGTAAAAGTTCTTATACACTCTAAGTTGCAGGTAGTAGTGCTTATATTTGAACTAACTTGGATCAAATTCCTTTCCTTTGTGTTTTCTTCCAAACCTGCCATTTCAGCCCTACCACGTTCAAAGCCAAGAAATAAATATGACTTTAAGATCCAGATACAGAAGCTAGAATTTTCAGGGAGAGTTTAAAATAAATGCTGAACATCCACCTTAAAAGACTACGATTAAGAAACCACTATTAATCCACCTTGGGCTTCCTTGGTAGCTCAGCTGCTAAAGAATCTGCCTGCAATGCGGGAGACCCCGGTTCAATACCAGAACTGGGGAAACAGACTCTTGGAGGGCACAAAAAGAACCCTGTGGACCAGGATCCAGGAGAAAGAAGCAGTGACCCACAAGAGACTGACTCAGACTTGCCCGCGAGTGTCCAGGAGTCAACAGTGAAGGAGTGGTTGATGGTGGCCTGCTGCAGGGTCCAGGGTCCAGGGCAGTGCGTGCATGGGGCCCTTTGAAGGAGGTTGCCACTATCTTCATTAACTCCACCATGGTTGGGCCTCAGGTCAAACAACAGGGAGGGAACACAGCCCTGCCCATCAACAGAAAATTGGATTAAAGATTTACTGAGCGTGGTCCAGTTCCCCCTCAGTTAGTCTCTCTCATCCTTATCCATCACAGGGCAGACAGAATGAAAACCACAATCACAGAAAACTAACCAAAGTGATCACGTGGACCACAGCCTTGTCTAACTCAATGAAACTATGAGCCATGACGTATAGGGTCACCTGAGATGGACTGGTCTTGGTGGAGAGTTCTGACAAAATGTGGTCCACTGGAGAAGGGAATGGCAAACCACTTCAGTATTCTAGCCTTGAGAACCTCATGAACAGTATGAAAACCGAAAACATTAACTCCCCACGTTGGTAGGTGCCCATATGCTACTGGAGATCAATGGAGAAATAACTCTAGAAAGAATGAAACGGAGCCAAAGCCAAAATCAACACCCAGTTGTGGATGTAACTGGTGATGGAGGCAAAGTCCAGTGCTGTAAATAGCAATACTGCATCGGAACCTGGAATGTCAGGTCCATGAACCAAGGCAAGTTGGAAGTGGTCAAGACAGAAGATGACAAGAGTGAACACCAACATTTTAGGAATCAGTGAAGTAAAATGGACTGGAATGGGTGAAGTTAACTCTGATGACCATTATATCTACTACTGTGGGCAAGAATCCCGCAGAAGAAGTGGAGCAGCCATCATAGTAAACAAAAGACTCCAAAATGCAGTACTTGGAATCAGTCTCAGAAATGACAGAATGATCTCTGTTCGTTTCCAAGGCAAATCATTCAGTATCACAGTAATCCGAGTCTACGCCCAGTTGTATGGAGACCTACAAGACCTTCTAGAACTAACACCCAAAAAAGATGTCCTTTTCATTAAAACGAACTGGAATGCAAAAGTACGAAGTCAAGAGATATCTGGAGTAACAAGCAAATTTGGCCTTGGAGTACAAAACGAAGCAGGTAAAAGGCTAAACTGAGTTTTGCCAAGAGAACACACTGGTCATAGCAAACACCTTCCTCCAACAACACAAGAGAAGACTCTACACATGGACATCACCAAATAGTCAATAGCGAAATTAGATTGATTACGTGTTCTTCGCAGCCAAAGATGAAGAAACTCTATACAGTCAACAAAAACAAGACCAGGAGCTGACTGTGCCTCAGATCATGAATGCCTCATTGCCAAATTCAGACTTAAATTGAAGAAAGTAGGAAAAACCACAAGACCATCAGGTATGACCTAAATCAAATCCTATATAATTGTACAGCGGAAGTGACAAACAGATTCAAGGGATTAGACCTGATAGAGTGCCTGAAGAATTATGGACGGAGGTTCATGACATTGTACAAAAGGCAGTGATCAAGACCATCCCTAAGAAAAAGAAATGCAAAAAGGCAAAATGGTTGTCTGAGGAGGCCTTACAAATAGCTGAGAAAAGAAGACAAGCTAAAGGCAAAGCGGAAAAGGAAGGATATACCCATTTGAACGCAGAGGTCCAAAGAATAGCAAGGAGAGATAAGAAAGCCTTCCTCAGCAATCAATGCAAAGAAAATAGAGGAAAACAATAGAATGGGAAAGACTAGAGATCTCTTCAAGAAAGTTAGAGGTAACAAGGGAACATTTCATGCAAAGCTGGGCACAGTAAAGGACAGAAATGGTATGGACCTGACAGAAGCAGAAGATAATAAGAAGAGGAGGCAAGAAAACACAGAACTATACAAAAAAAAGATCTTCATGATCCAGATAACCATGATGGTGAGATCACTCACCTAGAGCCCGACATTCTGGAATCCAAAGTCAGGCGGGCCTTAAGAAGCATCACTACAAACAAAACTAGTGGAGGTGATGGAATTCCAGTTTGAGCTATTTCAAATCCTGAAAGATGATGCTGTGAAAGCTCTGCACTCAATATGCCAGCAAGTTTGGAAAACCCAGCAGTGGCCACAGGACTGGAAAAGGGCAGTTTTCATTCCAATCCCAAAGAAAGGCAATGCCAAACAATGTTCAAACTACCGCACAATTATACTCATCTCACATACTAGCAAAGTCATGCTCAAAATTCTCCAAGCCAGGCTTCAGCAATACGTGAACTGTGAACTTCCTGATGTTCAAGCTGGTTTTAGAAAAGGCAGAGGAACCAAACTGCCAACACCCAATGGATCACTGAAAAAGAAGAGAGTTCCAGAAAAACATCTACTTCTGCTTTATTGACTACACCAAAGCCTTTGAATGTGTAGATCACAACCAACTGTGGAAAATTCTTCAAGTGATAGGAATATAAGACCATCTGACCTGCCTCCTGAAAAATCTATTAAGCAGGTCAAGAAGCAACAGTTACAACTGGACACGGAAAACCAGACTGGTTCCAAATAGGAAAAGGAGTACACCAAGGCTGTATATTATCACCCTGCTTATTTAAGTTTTATGCAGAGTACATCATGCGAAATGCTGGGGTGGGTGAAGCACAAGCTAGAATCAAGATTGCTGGGAGAAATATCAGTAACGTCAGATATGCAGATGACACCACTTTTATGTCAGAAAGTGAAGAAGAACTAAAGAGCCTCTTGATGAAAGTGAAACAAGAGAAAGAAAAAGTTGGCTTAAAACTCAACATTCAGAAAATGAAGATCATGGCATCCAGTCCCATCACTTCATGGCAAATAGATGGGGAAACAATGGAAACAGGGAGAGACTATTTTGGGGGCCTCCACAATCACTGCAGATGGTGACTGCAGGCATGAAATTAAAAGAAGAAAAGCTATGACCAATCTAGACAGCATATTAAAAAGCAGAGACATTTTTAATGTCAAAGACATACTTTGACAACAAAGGTCCGTCCAGTCAAAGCTATGGTTTTTCCAGCAGTCATATATAGATGTGAGAGCTGGACTGTAATGATAGCTAAGCACCTAAGAATTGATGCTTTTAAACTGTGGTGTTGGAGTAGACTCTTGAGAGTCCCTTGGACTGCAAGGAGATCTGACCAGTCCATCCTAAAGGAAATTAGTCCTGAATATTCACTGGAAGGACTGATGCTGAAGGTGAAACTCCAATACTTTGGCCATCTGATGGGAAGAACTGACTCCTTGGAAAAGACGCTGATGCTGGGAAAGACTGAAGGTGGGAGGAGAAGGGGACGACAGAAGATGAGATGTTTGGATGGCATCACTGACTCAAAGGACATGAGTTTGCGTATGCTCCAGGAATGGGTAATGGACAGGGAAGCCTGGCGTGCTGCAGTGCATGGGGTCCCAAAAAGTTGGACATGACTGAGCGACTAAACTGATCTACCATTATTAGTTATGTCAAACAACTGTTTCTAATCCCAAAGGTGGTTTTTCCCTTGCATATTTACGGATAATTTGTTACACATTAACAACTAAAATTTACAAGCAAAACACATTGGGCATCTTTCAAGTAATACTATTCACAGTAGATGAAGCTATTAAACTGGCTTCCAAAAAGTAGCAAACATTAAAACCAAATTTGAAGACAAGGCAACTGTGTTTCTTCAGGCCTCTTTAAACACAGATGTTCCTCCCTGTCTGCTGCATTTCTTTATTTTTTAAGACAAGGGAGAAAGGAAAATTCCTTGAGAATGGTCTTTTCCGCAACTCTAAAACACAGATAGAAGGCAGGAGGTTACAAAAGAATTAAAATCATTCTTTCCTTTTCCTCATGGGAGATGTAGTTTCTCAACACCATCCCAAAAGTCACCCAGATATTCTATTCCAATGAATCAAGGTAACCTGAATTGACATTATAAACATGAACAACTAGGAGATATACCTCAGACAATTCCAAAAAAAAGTGGCATCTCAGCGCTTCATTAACCTGCTCAAGAAATTTATGGCTAAAGACAAATGAACGATTATCCATGCTAAAACGAAACAACAGGAACCTATCTATGGCTTGAAATAGAACAGCTTCCCAATTATCTCATGCTTACTTTGAAATATCTCAAAAACAACCTCCCTGATTTCATATTAATTTGCACACTCATGTAAATAAATCGATGTTACACACATAACAGAGAAGGCACATGGGTGAGCTCCATATCCCCACTGCAGCGTTTCAAGGGGAAAAACATCATCCAGGTATTTCTCTTCCCCCATCAGAGTCACGAGGCATGCTGGGCCAGGTGCTCAGCTCCCCAGGCTGGCCGTGCAGGTAGACAGTGCCACACATCTCAGTCCTGAATGGCCAGATGTGCTCACCAGGGTCCCCGAAGCACACGCAAGCCGGAGGAAACGAAGGACACTGAGTCTGCAGCCTATTTGTGGGACGATCAATCTATGCGCTGTAGTTTGTGAAGCACAGACTCATCTCACCTCCTCACTGTATTTTCTGAATACCCTCCACTAACCAATCTGCCCATGACCTGCCCCTCTAAAAGAAGCCTTTCCCATCTTCCTTGATGCTTTTGCTGAGAAAGGTAACTTGAATCACACAATTCAGTACTGGACTCCTGTGTACCAAACTGTTGTTTTGTGGAAATAATTAAAATTCTGCAAGAAGAATAATTAACTTGCTCATAACACATTGATAATCATTTACTGTCCCCATTATGCATTCATTGATGCAAATATCACATTCAAGGGTTTGTGTGTTGTTGTTTTTTTTTTCCAGGGCTCATTTTTACTGAGCTCTGCATCCAGGTATACTGGAACTCTGTGGAGGGATAAAGTTTTCTGTCTCAATAGAAAACACATTCTTACGCCTACAACCACTGCCACAATAGATATATTAATACCACGCGGCTGCTGCTAGCAGTGAACCATTCACTCAACCAGACAATCGGCCTGCAACATTTCATTTTACTCCTCACCTCATCCTGTGTCAAATATAGCTGCATTTCCATTATACAGATGTGGAAGCTGATGCATGAGCAAGTCACATTGGGTAGGAATACAAATTCCAGTGAATCTATGACTCATTTGTACTCAGTCATACATGACATCTGCTTTTCGATAAAATGTGTGGAGCAGACACCATGTCTCAGAAGAAATTAAGGGTTCGAATGAGGGTATGCTATGCAGCTAATTACCCTGCACACAGTTTTTTGCTGTTCTTATTCAGTAGCTAAGTCATGTCCAACTCTGCAACTTCATGGACTGCATGCTAGCATGCCAGGCTCTTCTGTCCTACATTATCTTCTGGAGTTTCATCACATTCATGTCCATGATGCTGTCTAGCCATCTCTTCCCCTGCTGCCCTCTTATCACATGTTCTTTAAGGTGGGTTAATTGTTACCACACATTTACTTTGTATAATCCCCTTAAACAGCACCACTGATCCTAGGAAGTACTACTACATCCTACCCTTCACCATGGCCTTCCTCATTTCCCATTCAACGGGGAAGAGGGCTTCAGTGAACAGCTCAAAGGCAACTCAGAAATGGTAGCACCTTGGTTTTATCCTGGTCTGAACCTTTATCAAACAGATCTTCTCACAAAGGAAAGCTACCACTAATCAAGAGTACATGGCTAGAGGCACCCTCAGACAATGCCAGGGGCACCACAGATATTTTGGATAGAATTCTTACAATATGTATTTAATGCCTTCACAACTTTCACATTCAAATCTGGTGGGTCTTTATGTGGGAATCTAAGAACCTAGGAAAACCCAGTTTAATAAAAGAAGAGGGTGATCTGCACAGACAGACTTCATCTCCTGATTCGTATTGCTAAAAAGAAGAGCAGATTTCCTGGTCCAACAACGAGCGGCTGTGATCATTTGGTGGAATACAACACAGCTCTAAAACATAGCTGGAAAGGCCATTCAGCAAGAGAAATGACACTGAAAAGGAGAAAAACCATGCGAAATTAACTATCCGTCACGACTCTATGAACAACCACAAAGCTTTGATAAAATAACACACTTTACATTGAAGGGTCCAGGACATTTTATTAGCTAAAGGTAGTACTTTCACAGGATCAAAATGGCATCAACCCTCAGCTTTACGCTAGAAACAGTTATTTCATGAAAGAAAAAGGTATCTTCATGGAACAATTTCTCCTCATTCAAATTCAACTTCCAATAAGGCACGCTGGAAACATTAATATAAACTTTCTCCAAGAAGACCGTGATATTATATTGAATGTTAGTCATATAGCATTTTTATTGCTATTTGAAATACTTCTTTGACATGCTCACTAGAGAACGTCTAAAAGCCATTTATATACACGTAAATACCTATGTATTCACAAAATAATGCACCCTTTTACATAAGCATCTTTAAAAACATCCACTGACTTTGATCCATGGACTCCAATCCAAGAACATTTTTCTATAACATTAGTCAGAGAGAAACATGGCTCCCTAAATTAACATGGAAATCATTTGTCTCAAGTAGCGGAATTTAAGTTTAGTCAGTGTTCGGCAGCACTCACGTGCACTAACTTCAGGAGAATGGCACTGTGTCTGATCAGAAGGTCATGATTATCAATTATCATTAGTCCGTTTTTGTGTTTAAACGATCTACCTTCTCTTCCCAATGAGGGGATGAATTTAGACATCTAAAATGCAGCTAAGGGTGTTGATGCATTACTAACATTTGAAACGAGGCTTGAGACCATTCCTATGGTGGGTTAATATTTCTTACCACTTCTGACAAGCAGAGCAAAGATTAGGGAGCTGAAAAAGCTGAGATGAATTGAAGGTCTTACTGATAAAATGAGTAGTAATAAAATTTTTCTCACAGAGATTTTTAACACTCCATTCTGCCCAGTCTATTAAAAAGGCTTTAACAGTTCAATGTGAGAAATCAAATCACAGGCGATCAGAAGTCCCCATGACAGGCCCATTTCCCCACCAGCAATGTGGATACCGGTTAGCCAAGACACTATGCTAGAGCTGGTATCTACTGCCCTAGTGGCCAGCTCAGGCCTAGCCTCTGGGTCACACGTAAAAATTACAGCTTGAGACTTTATTCAAGGAATTCATCCTTGGTCCCCATTTCTAGGTCAATGGTCATAAACTGCAAAAAAATCACATTGCTTTCCTTTGGGACTACTAAGCTTAAATTTCATTCATTCTCCTAAAAGAATTTAAGCCTATATTGTTCATAACAACTCCAGCCTCCCACCAACCCAACTGTAAGTGTCATGGCAGCCTTCACAAATAGCTACAAGAGACCTCTGCCTGTGGACCTCTCTAAGATCACCTAAATAGACATACAAGTCGGGATTTCCCTGCTGGTCCAGTGGCTAGACTCTGTGCTCTCAGTATAGGGAACCCAACTTTGATCCCTCGTCAGGGAACTAGATTCACCCATGGCACAGCTGAAAGAGTCTATGCCACAACGAAAGATTCCTCATGCCTACGTGCAACTAAGATCCAGCACAGCGAAACAAATGAATAACACGTTTGTTTGTTTGGGAGTTCATGTACACCCATGACAGATTCATGTCAATGTATGCCAAAACCAATACAGTACTGTAAAGTAAAAGAAAATAAAAATAACAATAAATAAATAAATAAATAAAATGAAAACCAAACATACAAGCTAAATAAAAGCAGAGTGCTTGCCATACCATTACTGCAAGACAAACCCCAATAGCTCCAACTTCCACCCAGGCTGTAGTGGCTGAACCTTATATAAAAAATTCTAGAGCCACCTGCCCATTTTGCTCCTCGTTATTCCCAAGAGGGTAGTAAAAACATCTGGCACATAACAGGCACCTAGTAAATCCTTCTTGACTGAATAAAGTGAGAGACAAACTAATAGATGAGTGGGAACTAAATCGGACGCTCTACTGCTCAGAACACATTTCTTCATATAGAACTGACGTGGCATTACAAGTGGCATTATAAACACCAGCCATCCAAGTCTACTAGTGCCACCAGAAGTCAACCTCGTATCAGCACACCCACGTAAAACATCGGTTCACAGGTTCAACACTGCATCAGAACAAGGCATACCTAGCCCTCTTGACATGCCCCATCTCATCAAGATGACTCATTAACAGCCCAGTGTCGGGTATCTCAAGTAATGTCTCTCGTCTTCCTATCACTGGGGGCCGCCCATCTGCAGCACTGCCTGCTGTGCATACAGGTAATTAACTCGCAATGCTCCACTGGCTCTGACACATGCTATGGCATTGGAAAATTCAGCGGCAGGTAGTTAAGCGTGCAAGCTGCTTCCTGACTTAAACCCGATAACCAAATATCACATGTAAGTGTCACTCAATATGGAAGACCTTGTTGACAGGGAAGTCATATGTCAGCTGGGGCGGCATGGTAACTATGGTTAAATGTCATTCCTTTGAATTCTGTGAATCTGGAACCTATGGCAATGCAGAGCTGGAACAACTTGCTTTTGTTATGGAAGAAAGGTATGCTTAGAGTCCTGGAAATAAAACTGTATGGGATAGGTTCAAATAGATGACAAGTTCAATAAGAAAAGAACATTCCTGTAGGCTCAGAGTAAAGAATCTGCTTGCAATGCAGGAGGCCCGGGTTCGATACCTGGGTTGGAAGATCCCCTGGAGAAGGAAATGGCCACCCACTTCAGTATTCTTGCCTGGAGAATTCTATGGACAGAGGAGCCTGGAGGGCTACTGTCCAAGGGGTCACAAAGAATCAGACAGGATTGAGCAACTAACATTAACACTTCAATAAGAAAAGAAGCCATGCATAACCTAAGAGTAAAGATCATGAATTCTAGAGCTAGACGACCAAATCTGACCTTCGCCACTTGATAGGCAAATGCCCGTGAGCAAGTGACTTAACTTCTCTGCACTTCAGTTCTCTTATTTGTAAAATGGGAATGGTAACAATTCCTAACTCACAGTGCTATAATGAAGCAAAATTCTTAAAATGATGCCTTGCAAACACTGAGCACACGACATGTGAAGTATTAACTATGAGTACCCTGAGCATCTGCTGTTATTGTTCAATCGCGTCCAACTCTTTGTGACCCCATGGACTGCAGCACGCCCGGCTTCCCTGCCGTTCACCATCCCCCGGAGCCTGCTCAAACTCATGTCCATCGAGTCCGTGATGCCATCCAACCATTTTGTCCCCTATCATCCCCTTCTCCTCTTGCCTTCAATCGTTCCCGGCATCAGGGTCTTTTCCCAGAACATTATTAATATCCAATACGGAGCACACAGCAGGCCCCCAACGTGACCGTGCAAACGTAAAACTCTCTCTGCAGATACTTAAGACGGAACCTACATCCAAACAACTCATACATTCTCTACTCATCAATGCAAGTCCCTTCGAAGAGCGTCACATGAACACTGTGCATGGTCTAGATTCCTTACGAACTACACAATTATCTCATTTTGAAAACTTTTTTTCTTTTCAAGGCCAAATAATTCTGTGAGACACTAATCTAGACTGCATTTTCCTCTAAAAGTCTAGGGCAATCAAAGGATAGGTGATCAAATGAAAATAGTGAGGGTTGGAACTACCCAGCAACTCAGCAAAAAGTTTTTTTAAAAAAAAGCAGAGAGAATACAGCCTCAAGCTCAGGCTGAGCCACGTGTGTAAAGCTATGACACAGCAAGACAGACCAAGAAACCACAATAAAGAGTGGAGAAAGGAGGCTGAGGCAATAAAGACATGAGGAGACACATGAATAGAGACTTACTGGCCGCAGAGGCGCCTAGAGAAATGCGGAGGAGGTCGTTATCACTTTCTCCTACAGTGAAGGGCAGCTCAGATGTCTGGAATTTAGCAACGTTGGACATGGGGTTTTGATCTCCAACTAAGCAGATGCAGTGACCATTAACTCATAACCCCACAATAAATACACAGCACAATGTTGCCCAGGAGTGCACACGATGGGGAGGATCATTCAAGAAATTCTCAAAATGTACAAAAAAAAAGACTCTTCCCCTGGGTGTTTCCCACCTCATTCACCACTTTACACCTCAGTGATGACTACTGATGAATCTCACCCTCTCTAAGTCACACTTTCTGTTTACGAAGCCATCTTGGTGATATTGTTGGGAAAGTCTCCGAACCACTTTATGATGACAGAATGAACGTGTCTGCTCCGTCTCGTGAACTTAGTTTTACATTCCTGAAAAGATCACAGAGTAACCGTTGTGGTCTGCTCCTTCCCAAGCAGAGGCCGCATGGCTGATTCCTGGCAAGTTATCCTTTCCTGGATACTTTGGACGAGCTACTGTTGCTAAAGCACTGTAAACAATGCTATTTGAGAGCATAAGTAAAATCACAACATTCATTTATTTTTATGCTTGTTTATTGTCTTTTCCCTCCAACTTGGAAGCACCATAAACGCATGGATCTTGTCTCGTTTTCTGTGTTATCCTAGCTTCTGGAACAGTGCTTAGTACCAAGTAAGCATTCAAAACACATCAACAAAAATGAGTCATGGAGGATTTATGAAATATATGGCTTACTGATTAATCGAGAAATAAGTTCACCAATTTTGACTATGAAGAGCTTGACGGTGAACATAAAAAAATGAACCTTGAGGTAAAGATATTTCCTGTATGCATACTACTGAATTCTCACCATTTGTTATTGATTGTATTATACCCATTTCACAGATGAGCAAAGCTGTGCTCAGAGAGGTTAAAAGTATTCATTTAAGCCTTGCAGTGTAAGGAGCAAAGTTGAAATTTCCCAACCAACTGCACCTTATCCAAACCCCAGCTCTCCAGGGTACTTGGGAAGAACTGATTCTCTTCTATCTCAAAGAATAAAATTAATATACTGTCTTTAGGCAGTCTATTATCCAGATCTTGTCTGGAGAGTGAACACAGCTGTCAACAGTCTTCCACAACGTTAAACAGACTCTTAGAGATAAATCCCTCTCACCATGAAATTCGTACTCGGGCTTAGAGAAGCTCAGGGGACTGAAAAGCTTAAGGTGTCGGATCTGTTTGAAGTTGAATGTAAATCAGCACACAAGGCAACCAAACCCTACAAGCCAAACCAGTCCCCAGACAAAAATACCTCTAGGTACAAGGGAGATCATTTAATGCAGGGAGTAAAGTTGGGTATATAACAGAGAAGACGGAGCACTGTGGAAAATATCAGGTCACAAGCTATGGCCCAAATAATGCTGCTCAAACTCTAGCTCTATGGACATTACCAGAACAGAACAGAGTCTCAGAATTTCAAACTTAGAAGCCTTGGGCAGGAATCTGGAAATGTACTCCCCCCACCCCCGCCCCCCGCAAACAAGTTCCCAGGTGATCCTAGTCCAGGGACCACACTTTGAGACCAATTTCAACAGACTAGCTTCCATTCAGCTCCAGCCCATTGTTGAAACTAAATGAGGGAGACCCAGAAAAACTTTAATATCTTTCAAGCAAGACTGACTTTTCCCATTAAATGTTTATCTTTAAAACAGTGTGCAGAACAAAACTTCAACCAAGAGTGTCTAACCCTTGGGAAGTGCCTAAAAGTGATTATTAACATTTAGGGGACAAAACAAAGCATCAAGTCACACTTCCCCCAAGGAAAAAGAAGCCAGTCTGATGTGGGTAATAAAGTGACATAAAATGGTTTCCTTTTGCTCTACACAGTCAAGGGACTTGTTGGATTTTAAGATGACCACGTGCATCTCAGCCATAAGGGATCCCTGCAGCTGAGGGACAAAGGCGCACAGGTCTGTCCCCACAATCAACCCCTAAAGGCATCATTCAGAAACAATATAAATTAAAAGCAGATAAAAGAAGATAAATTAAAAGCAGTAATAAATGAACCCCTATTTATAAATATTTATCTTGCCCAAGATAATGTTTACACCCATTTCAGTATCACCCTGTACCTCCTGGCCTCCTTCCAGGTATCTGTGCCTCCTTTTAAGGATCTCTCTGAGAGATGATGCTGGTGGTGATATCAAAGCTTACACAACACTCAACTGCTAACTTTGTGTTAACGGTACCAATCGTCTGAATCTGTAACTAGATCCCTGCACAGACAGTGTTATTGTTATCCCTGTCTTATAAATGAAGAAAGGAGGCTGATAAATTAAATTATTTGCTGCAGATAACGAAGCTGATCAGTGGAGGGGCTGGGATTTGAACCCAGTCTGTAGTGGGCAAACCACACCACTAGCTGCCCTTAATTCTAAGAGTTCAGAAGCTGGGATACCTGGCAACCTGAATTAAAAACACAGGGACTCATAAACCCCCCAAGTTGTACTACCAAGTGGTTATTTCTCACCAGCAAGAACAGAATGCCCAAACCATCTCATCCTCTGACCCAGAAGCAAGGAAGACGAAACTGCTTACTTTGCTCAGCAGAAATACAAACCACTCTTGTCATATCTGGACGATTAGCCCTGCATTTGGGAAGCAAAAACAATGACTCTAGTTGGCTGTCAAGTGAAGTGTATTAAATTTCTGGCTCCTGAGACAGATCCCATTGATCTGCTTTACTTAGACTTAGTCTCTAGAGTTGACTTCATAACTTAAGTTTATGACTTTATCAAATGATGCAGAAAAACAACCCCAAAAGCTAAATGATTCTATTATGCACATTACAGAGTGCTGTATTTGTGGCAGGGCAGCTGACTACACAAACAGGGAATTTATCACCCTGATACCAATGGCCTGATGCACAGTTCAGTTTCAGTTGTTCTAGAAGAGGCTGTGTCATGCCTCTGAGAGATGGATGACAGCTGGACAAGCACAGGTTAAAGTCACATCTACGGGGCTCCCAGTGCATGTCAAACTCTGGGACCCAAGGTGAACAAGGCAGAGATGGCCTAGGCCTTCAAGAGCTTGCTTTCCAGCAAGGGAGAAAGGCATAGGACAAGTAACCAAGTATACCCATATGTAAATGCACCTTATAAGAAAGCATCTGAAATTACTGGATGTGAAGTAAAACTCTTGGGGTGGGGGGGAAGAACTTTACATAATGCAGGGCCTCTTCAGGAGGTGACATTTAAGCTGAGCCTGGATGGACAAGTCAAGACAAGGAAGTGGGGTGTCCCTGGCGCCTCAGTGATGAAGGGTCTGCCTGCCAATGCGAGGAACACACGTTCGATCCCTGATCCGAGAAGACCCTACCTGCCGTGGGATTAACAGAGCCTGTGCACCACAATGGGTGAGCCTGTGCTCCAGGGCCCGGGAGCCTCAACTGCGGAAGCCCGCGTGCTCCAGGGCCCGGGAGTCTCAACCGCGGAAGCCCACGTGCTCCAGGGCCCGGGAGCCACAATAGGACAGGCCGCTGCAATGAGAAGCCCGCACACCACAACTAGAGAGAAAGCCTGTGTGCAGTGGTGAGGACCCAGCGCAGCCATAAATGGATCAAAAGACAAATCTTCTGTATAAAAGATGAGGGAGCCCTATGCTGGACAAGTGGAAGAGTGTGAACAGAAGCTGTGATGCAGAAGACAGACCTCAGAGCAGCACGGAGAGCTGGGGAACAGGGCAGGGATGGGCAGAAAACAGATGTGAAACGAAGGAACTGTCAGCGCAGTCGCTCAGTCGCATCCGACTCTTTGTGACCCCATGGCCTGCAGCACGCCAGGCCTCCCTGTCCATCACCAACTCCCAGAGTTCACTCAAACTCATGTCCATTGAGGCGGTGATGCCATCCAACCATACCATCCACTGTCGTCCCCTTCTCCTCCCGCCTTCAATCTTTCCCAGCATCAGAGTCTTTTCCAATCAGTCAACTCTTCTCATGAGGTGGCCAAAGTACTGGAGTTTCAGCTTTAGCATCATTCCTTCCAAAGAGATCCCAGGGCTGATCTCCTTCAGAATGGACTGGTTGGATCTCCTTGCAGTCCAAGGGACTCTCAAGAGTCTTCTCCAACACCACAGTTCAAAAGCATCAATTCTTCAGCACTTGGCTTTCTTTATAGTCCAGCTCTCACATCCACACACGATTACTGGAAAAACCATAGCCTTGACTACATGGACCTTTGTTGGCAAAGCAACGCCTCTGTGTATTTCTCTAAAAGTTATCAACTGTGTATTTCTCTAAAAATTGTAAGAAGAGTAAGATTATTCTGGGCTCCACTGGTCCAGGAAGGGAAAAAGAGCTATTGAGATAGAACTCCATAGAGGCTGAGATCACGACACAGCAACACCACCAGTTCAAGAGATACCCACACACAGAGAATGGAGTTGGCCGGGCTTTCCCATAAATGGTCTCTGTTTCCTCCTACGGTGGTGGTGGTGGCGGTGGTGGTATAGTCCCTGTCATGTCCGACTCTTGTGACCCCATTGATTGTAGCCCTCCCGGCTCCTCTGTGCATGGGATTCCATCCTGAG
Source organism: Oreotragus oreotragus (assembly GCA_006410675.1). NCBI lineage: Eukaryota > Metazoa > Chordata > Mammalia > Artiodactyla > Bovidae > Oreotragus > Oreotragus oreotragus. The sequence continues at coordinate 138,089 of SJYX01016251.1, forward strand.
TCCTGGCCAAATCTACTGTCCAGTCCTGTGTCTGAGGGAAGCCCCTGAATCCTCCAAATAAACCCCTGCCTTTGCCCAAAGACAGTGGATGTGGGTTTTCATTCGTCCCACCCAGTGATCCTTGACTGGTACAATGAGGATTCTGGGGGCATTCAGTCTAGAAAATCTGACCATTTCCAATTTAACACGCAATTATCAAGCATGTACTCTGTGTTCTGCAGAGCAAAGCAAAGATGAATGAGAGTCAGTTCCTGCCTCAGAAAACTTTGACATGCAGTAGGGAGATGGTCATAAATATGGCAACTTTTGCAGGGCAGGCTCATGGAAAAGGTAACAGGGGGAGGGAAAAAAAATCCATAACTATGGAAGCATCCAAAAGAGGGCTAGTTATTTAAACTAAGAGAATCAATGATGGCTTCACAGGAGAGGAAGTATAAAAAATTGTTGACCCTCATCTGTCTGAAAACACAGGCCACATCACTGTGTTGCTATTATTTTACCAGATTCAAGAAAATTCCTTAAAAATCAGTAGCCAGCCCAATGGCAGGCAGAAATAAAAATAATAATAAAGCCTACAATGGTTTGCTTGGGGGAATGGAAAGTGTATCCAACAAACCAGCAAAACCCATAAACCTCATTAAGTCAAATCCTCAGATAAAGAAAGGAAAGAACAAGAGTCACATGCTATTAAACTGGCTACAGACATCTGCTTTCAGATTAAGAAAAAAGTAGCCAAACCACCTAAGTGCCATTGTTCTAGCCCAAAGACCCTATCTGAGGCTTTCAGGTGGGGGTGATTTTCAATAGTGCAAAACTGGCTGCTGAAAATCAATGAAAATGGAATTGCATGAAAATGGGGCCTCTTCACAAACAGATGCAACAGGAAAAATACCAAAATTGCCTGCAACACACAGGATACACACAATTCTTTTGGACCATGCCTGTGCATTCTAGGAAAATGAGGAGTGAATTTCTTCCACCTTCCTAATAGAGAAGCTACTGATTGCCACCTGAACTAAGAGAGGAGACAGGCATTTCATGGCAAATGCGATGATTACCTAATTGTTCCCAGGGATGGGAAGAATTGGCAATTACCTACCCCAGAAGACTTATGTTCAGCAATTATATGTTTGCATGCTCTCCATAAAAATGCAGCATCCAAGTCAATAAATTGGTAGAGTGTATTATACAGCACAGTGCATCATTCACCTAAAACTACACAGCCAAAGAAGCAGAGCAGATGGCAAGTGAGAAAGAAATATTGATCACCATGAATAATTTTTACTAAAAAAGCATATAAAAACTGGATTTTAAAATATTTCAAAATAATTTATTCACTGTGGTCTCACTGTTTTACATTTCTGTTTATAAATATTTACAATGCACTGCCTTCATAAAATAATTATTATTCAGTGTTCACAGTAAAGGGAAAGGCATCAGAGACTGACTGACTGTGAGGATGCCTCTACTAATCTGTGTGACAATATTTTAATTTCGCATTAATTTTCAACTCTTCCCAGTTAAACATACACGGCTTTATCTGCTCTCTGTTTCAGGTGATATTTATAGACAAACAACATACATCACGCTACCAGTTTTTATTTGTAGTAATTCAGTGATACGAGGGACAGACTTGAATTAATATTGACATGGAATACTAACAGGTTTCCAACCCAAGTTCCTATTTACCTTAAACAAGTTAACAGAATAAAGGAAGCGAATCATAGAAATGGCAATGACACAAAGCAATTTCATTAGTCAGTGTTTAGAAGGACAGACAGATGCACTGAGGGACTGGTCTAGGGGGCCTTCCCAGGTGGTACTGGTGGTAAAGAACCCACCTGCCAGTGTAGGAGGTTCAAGAGACAACAGTTCAGTTCCTGGGCTGGGAAAGATCCTCTGGAGAATGACATGGCAACCCACTTTAGTGTTCCTGCCTAGAGAATCCCATGCACAAAGCCTGGTGGGCAGAGTCGGACACAACCGAAGCGACTTAGAACTCACTCACTCACTACTCCAGGACAAAGAAAGACAGCTAAATAGCCAATAACTAAAGCCCCCTCCTGGGTGTCACATAATTAGTCTGGTCAAAATTGTCCCTATGTCCTGAGATGCCTCTGAAGATAAAGGCAGGCCTTCCTCCTCTTCCAATGGTGACAAAAAGCTCAATATATGGATGTGGAAGTCTTTCTTAGAATATCCTTTCATTTTAACAGACCAGGAACAGTCCTTTTTGCCGCACTACATCATCCTTGCTGCTGCTACTGCTAAGTCACTTCAGTCGTGTCCGACTCTGTGTGACCCCATAGACGGCAGCCCACCAGGCTCCCCCATCCCTGGGATTCTCCAGGCAAGAATACTGGAGTGGGTTGCCATTTCCTTCTCCAGTGCATGAAAGAGAAAAGTGAAAGTGAAGTCGCTCAGTCTGTCCGACTGTTAGCGACCCCATGGACTGCAGCCCACCAGGCCACTCCGTCCATTGGATTTTCCAGGCAAGAGTACTGGGGTGGGGTGCCATTGCCTTCCCCGACATCATCCTTAGGTTATTTCATTTTCCTACATCTCATCTCTAGATTTAGGGCCTGCTGTATCCATTGAGTTGAATATTCAACTCATTTTTAGAATAGAAACTGGTACATGACCAGCCTTTTTAAATCACTTGAAATTAACTAGACTGTGATCTACTGGATCCTCACTAAATATTTCCTCAATAAAGAGCGACACTGAAAGACACAGATGGTAAGTCGAACCAAAAGTTGCAGCAAGAAGGTTTTGAGTTCATTCTGCATATAGCTGCACTATCAGTATCAAGTCTTGTCTCTTGTTCCGCTTCTTCCTTTCCTTTTGGAACAAATATCTGAGCACATGGTGAGCAAGAATGTTGCTGTGTACTTGCATGAAAGCTGGGTGCCAGGAGGATAGAAGCAATGTAAATAATTAATTGAACAAAAATTAAACATAATTCCTTACGGCACTGTTGGGCGGATGGTCATCACATGTCTGTTAGAACTAAAGACATACAAGATAACTGCAAGGCAGGAAATTCAATTTTTTAATAAATACATTTCATTAAATTCATATACTTTCATTCTGCAGGTTAAACTAAGAGAGGGTATTTATTCCTTTCCAAAGAAATAATGAACTTGGCAACTCTGTCTCAGAAACTGAAATTCTGTTCTTTAATGAGCATAACATATTATATTGTGTTACCTATTTTAGGAGTGAAGAAAAAAACAAGAATTCTGGGATATTCCACAGTGACATGAAGCAAAGCATATTCATCTTCAGACAATACTAACATCAGCTATTGTTAAAGGAGAACTTTCTCAAGCACATGTGTATATACACACAGATCTGTGTGTCTCTGCAAATGCTATTATTTCAGTGGAATTGAAACATAATACCTATCTTGAATTCCCCAGAGTAACACAGTATGATAACTAACAGGTACATTCCCCTGCCAAAGTAAATTTAAGACAAGGATATTTTTAATAATGGGTAACTGTAGGGGAATCTGACATTTACTCATAATTGAGCAGGTAGGTTTCTAGCCAGACACCTATATTGTTCAAGTTCCAAACATATATATAAATAGATTTAAACTATAGTTATTCTTTTAAGCCATCTTCTTCCTGGTGCCTAATTCACATACATATACGTAGATGTTCATAATTTTTTTCTAAATCCGAAATGAGACAGCATAGTATTACAGGTTATAAATATTATTTTAAAATGAAAAACAATGTGAACATTACCATCATCATTAGCTAATGGTTTTCATCTTCCTCTGGGACAATGAGAACATTAAAATTTAATTTATACAACATTTACTTCTCATAAAAAAAATGGTCATTAACACTTTCTAGTTAAAAAACATCTAACAGCCTACTGAGTCACAAATAATAAAGACTGGCTCTCAGTGATAAAGATTTGAAAAGATGGAACTAGAAAAAAATAATAACAGTAAAGTTCAATGATATGACACATATACATAGGTCCAGAATAGTCAGTAATTCTTATCCATCATGTTTTCAGCCTAAACTACAGCTTATATCTAAGACCTAGGATGGGGGTTAATGTTAGACTAACTGCTGAGAGATGTCATTACGCATGGTCATTAAATTGAAGTCATACTCTATGATTATAACAGTGCAGTGTATCACAAGATGATTCCATCAGATCATTATTAGGGCAGTTTTGCGGGATATGCTGGTGTTGTTCAATCCCAGTCTGACACGTGCATCCCTTTTTACTGGAATTGATTTCTCTTCAGCATCTCCTTCCCTATCTGATTTGTTCAGCCCTCGGCCCCACACTTCATTGAGATGTCCTCCCCTGTACGTCCCCTGATCCTTCTACTTTATGCAGCAGAATTCCCATCATTTCACCACAAAATATTTCCAGTGGACCTCTGCTATATCTGAGCTCAAGAAAGAATAATGGGTATAGTTTGGGATTTCATAAGGGATAAAGGGAAGTATCTTATGAGTGTCAGCCTCTGAAAAATCTTCCATCTTCAAATTCTCCCTGTTGCCTCTCTTGAGTCTGGGCTCCCCTCTCCAATCTTGCCTGCCAAACAGTGCCATTTTTCAGGGTTGTAAGAAATGTCTCTCGCATGAATCTCTCGCGGATCCCTATTGCTTACTTCGTTAAATAGAAAAGCTCTACGAGCCAACCCTGCTTTTATCTATCATTTCACCTTACACAGTACATCGAGGTGATGGGAGCAGATGGTATTCATAGCTTTTCCCAGTCCTGAGAGTCAGGGACCCTATGATTGATTCCACATCCTTGCCTGTTCGGACTACTCTGTCCACACTACCGTCACCTGTAAATAAACGTGCACAAATATGACACTGGACAAACGTATAATAACACGTATCCACTGTTACAGTAGTACACAGAATGTTTTCACTCCCCTAAACGTCCTCTCTGGCCTGGGACTTCCTTGGTGGCCCACTAGGCTAATACCCCATGCTCACAATGAAGGGAAGCCAGGTTTTATCCTTGATGATGGAACTAGATCCCACATGGTGCAGCTAAGAGTTCACATGCCACCATTAAATACTGAAGATTCCCCAGACCACAACTAAGACCCGGCACAGCCAAACAAACAAACTTTAAAAGACTCTCTGTGGTCCAGCTATTCATCCCTACCCCAACCACTAACCCCTGGTAACCACTAGTCTATTTTTTTTTACTGTTTGTATAGCTGGGTCTTTTCCATAATGTTATATAGCTGGAATCATATAGTATAGCCTCTTCAAGTGAAGCCCAGGTTTTTAATTACCAAAGACCAAAGTCAACAAGGACAAGCCTTTCACTCCCTTTGGCCTGAATCCCTACAACGGTATCTCTTTTCCTTCTGTTTTTGTCCCTCTCAAGCAAACCTTGACCATCAGTAGCGAAACAACAATGTAGGGAGTTGGGAGAACGAGCAAAATCCTCTGATTTGACAGGAAGTGAGAGAAGTAATTTAAGCCGAGCCTTGATGCTGAGTTAGACTCTAACCAGGTGACAGTGGAGAGGCAAGGCTGGAAGGAGGGAAAAGACCTTCCAGCAGACTTATGGGGATGAAGGGCTCCCAGGGGAAACTGTGTACCCGATGCATGGCAAGGGAGGCAGGCAGGGTGACGTCACAGAGAAAAGTCACTGCTGGAATGGATCCTTGGACTGAAGGAAAAATCACTTGAAAGTCTGTCAACACAGGAGTCGCGTGGTCCCAGTTCCACCTTTAACAGCTGCTCCAGATTTCTGTGCATTCCCAGGCCATAAAACTGAGAGAGTCCTCCTGTACTGCTCAAAGCAAAACTGCCACCAGAACTTTAAAATCCTGGCTGTTGGGTCAAGTGCCAAGGTGGGCCCATGAGGTCAGTAGTGGTCTCCTCGGGTCCTGGGGTTACCATTCTCCCTAACACTGCCGAGCAGGACCTGTGTCCACTTTGGAGGTCCAAGGAATGGCAGCATTCTAACTCCGGCATTTTTGATTTGGGCTTGAGCTATATGTTAATACCAGTCATGGAACAGATCAACAACCCCATCAGCAATGCAGTAACGGCTTTCGGCATGTCCTGCAAAACCAGCAGTTACTCTACTATTGCCAAGAAGAAATCCTTGGACCTTCACCTGTGAACACGGTGTGAAGACTCCCTTACAGCCAGACACTGCATATACCCAGGAATATTCGGAGTCCTCTCTGGAAGATCAAAGAGGGTAGACTGGAATACATCCTGCTGCCAATGGTCCAGATCTACACAGGTGAAGAATTCCTACCACCACACAAAGATGAACAGTGTTTCCGAAAAGGCTGCCTGGAGAAAAATACAGCCTTGACGTGAAGTCTACAACAGCCTGTGAAAGAATCGACTTCCAAAACAGCACAAAGGCATGGTCAACAGAGGCTAAAGAAATGGGACCACGAAGCCAGTCTTGAAGCGCTAGGATTCTTCCAAAACCAAGACCACAAGAAGCTTCAGCTTGAAGGGCTTCCCTGGTCACTAGAAAACAACATTGCCCTTCCTCAATAGTGACAGAAAAGGGCTCACAGAAAACAGTGGACAGACTGGATTAGAAGTGATTTGGCACTTCTGATTCTAGTAACGAGGAGAAAGAGTTCAACTGGGAGGAAAGAAAATTCTTTTCTAATAGAAAAGTTAAGATGAGAACTAGCTGAAAAAGACAAAACCATTCCTAAATTCTGCATGGGTGTGCAATGATTAGTGGGACAATCCATGACCTCTTCTACTACTGAAGAAAATTAGTTTTTATCCAGATCTAAGTACATGCAAGGTTCACAAAACTAGTGCATTGGAAGGGAAAAATGATATGGCTTGGAGCCTCCTGGGTTCACCTATTCCAGAACTCCTTGTTTATACCACAAGACAAAGAATTATTTCAAAGCCCCCATGGTTTATCTCAGGACATGGTATTTATCAACATGAAAATGTTTATGAACGTAGCATGTCATGTACCACCTGAGCTCTCTTTCCAGGTTCAATTCCTAATATTAACAATTTAAACCTAAGGACCTAAAAATATCCAATCTCACATTTTTACTGCAAGCATAAATACACTGAAATAACTGCAAGGATTGAATCAGCCAGTTCAGGTATGCATCAAGATTTCCCAGGTGAATGAAGATTTTTTCATCCAATTACTAGGGATACAAGAAAGCAAATGTAATCGGTTCCTGATACAAACATACAAAAATAACCTGGAGTTAATTTTTTTAATATTAATAAAAAACCATTTAAAGCAAGATTGCTGCTCCTAAAATTCTTCTTGGGGCTTTAGTCTGAAAAGAAATACCAACAATCACAAACCCTCTCAAATCTACCATATATCTTTTCTTTCCAGATTCACTTCATCAAATATCTACTATGTGGAAAAAAATAACAAGATACAACTTCTGCAAGACTGGAATACCCCTAAAACTCCCACAGTGAAGAATACAGAAGAATACAGTTGGAGGCATCCTTATAACAGAGCTGAAAGCAAAAGTGCAGGGCATAGCAGCAAACAAGATGGCAGTTATTTGGACATAGAAGGAGGTGGGAGCAAAACGGAGGTCAGGAAGGAGAGGACGATTTCATGCAGAGGTGGGGACCACATAATGGAGCAGGTTCAGCCAGAACTCTGTCATCCAGGTGAAGCAATTTGAGACTATCTTTCTGACCACGCAAAGTCATTCAGGGAATCCTTAGAGGCCGGGACCTGATCACCTTTGCAAACTTTACAGATGATTTCAGAAATTCAGGGCAGTGGCTAAAACCCAAATTCTTAGGAAGAAGAAACGTCCTGACCTTCTCTGTCTGAACTGCCATTTGTCACCAGTGGAAACTTAGCTCTATAACCTCTCTCCACCGCAAATTCCTCGTTTTCGATTCTTTGCAACCCCATGGAATATACAGTCCTTGGAATTCTCCAGGCCAGAATACTGGAGTGGGTAGCTGTTCCCTTCTCCAGGGCATCTTCCCAACCCAGGGATCGAACCCATGCAGAGTCTTTACAGCACATTGCAGGCAGATTCTTTACCAGCNCGTTTTCGATTCTTTGCAACCCCATGGAATATACAGTCCTTGGAATTCTCCAGGCCAGAATACTGGAGTGGGTAGCTGTTCCCTTCTCCAGGGCATCTTCCCAACCCAGGGATCGAACCCATGCAGAGTCTTTACAGCACATTGCAGGCAGATTCTTTACCAGCGAGGCACCAGGGAAGCTCACATGTACCATTAGGAAAATACAGATTTCCAGGCAGGGTGAGCTGAGCGTAAAGTAAGATACTCCAGGCTCTTGGAAAGCAAGAGGCACAAGGTTCAAGTTACTCAAAGCCTCACCTGAACTATGGTTTCTCCCCCTCATAGATATCCATATCTAATTCTCCTCCACCGACTTGATTTCTGATGCTCCTATCCTTATCAGCCTGTATCAGACCCTTCATATTTGTACATTCCTCAAAAAATAAATAGCTACAGAAGTCTCATTCTGTTACCATCAACAAGCAAAACTGTCTTTTTATTCTTCCACCTGCTCATTTAAATCTGATTCTTTTCTCAGTTATAAAAAGCCCCTATCACACTCATTCTGTTGCTGCTATTAAGTCCTTGTGTCAGACTCTTAAACAAAAAAGACCATTTCGGGGGGAAAATCGGGTCATTAGTGAGATCCTTTGGGCATTCCCATTAAAAACCACCACATGTTAATGCCCCAGGACATGATTCTGCTTATATATTTCAGGAACTACCTTTGCATCTTCTTTGGAGTGCTAGCAAGTTGAGCTCCCTTACTGAAAGTGAAGAAGAAATGCCTTTCTCTTTTCCTGACAGCTATATTCCCACTGTGACAAAGATAATCATAGACATTAACTGTGGTAACAAGCTATTAGATCATCAACTCAGTGCTTCTTCCAAGGCAGGCAAAGTATCTAAAATAACACAGTATCATGACTGCCTCCTCAAAGGTAAATACATTAACTCTCACTCCCAATTAACAAAGGGGCTCTTCACACACTTATGCTAAATCCCTCTGTGCTGTATAAAATACTTGAGGTATCCAATGTCAGCCTCCTCTTTGGCAGCGTTCAACCCTCTCTCCATCCTTTCTTTCTTTGTCTCTAATACACCCCATCTCCTGTTTCCTTGATTATTTTGGCCACTTGAGAAGCAGTCAGTCCCTCTGCCCTTTACTGTATCTATAGCAACCACCACTCCATATCTGGAGAACATACTCCATTCCTGCCTCTTCCAACAACAGCATGAAAATGTAATAAGCTCTACAAAGAAAAGGATTTAGGCGAGTTTTGTGTATCACCTAGAATGATGCCTGGCCATGAGAGGTGCCCAGTAAGTACGTGTTGAAAGGATGAGTGAATGAATGAATGATCAGACCACAGTTTCTTCTTCGATTCCCTACAAAATGGCTGGTGTTCATACACAGTCTGCATCAATTCTTCCCCTCCTGATGACACACTCAGATTTCCTCTTGGGCAACTATCTCCTTAATCCATACTCAGTGTTTCTCAAAAAAAGACAACCAAAGCCTGATGTCCTCTGAAAAAGCAGGCAGACAGATATCCAAAGCTAGTAACTAGACACATTCATCCCTCTAGATGCAGGAGTCCAAGGATGAGACCTTCGCATGAAACAGCAGAGCAACAAGTTCTCGTGACACTGCCACTGCAAGCCATTAGGATGATTCAGGTCTATGGAGGCCAGGGGACACCACAAGGAAAGCCACGCCAGGAGAGGCATAAAGACCCATTCAAGCTAAATGAATCTCAGCCCACTCAGACCCAGTCCCGAACTTTCCAGTTACTTTAGTCAATACATGCCATTTTTGCTCCAGTGAAATATGTCCTGGATTTTCTGTTGCACACTCCTGAACAAGTCCAAAAGGATACACGTACCTCCTCTCACCTTCATTTGGGCCATCCCAAATCTGCAGATTCTCTAAATATCACCCAATTTCTTCACCAAGAACCTCTCTGCACTTGATCTCAATCTCTCATCCTCCACTGCCCAGGCATCGTTGGTCAGAACCCTCCCACTCAAATCAATCCATCCCCGGTATCCTGTACATTTTATCTGTAATTCCTCACAAACACATCAAGAACTGTTCACTCTGTGCTGTAAGGCAGTTTTGGAAATTGTTGTGGATTTTTAAATAATCATTCTATATGCTTTGAAGAGATGCTCATTACACAGGCCAGCTGCAAAACTGACCTTTAGTCTGCAAGTTTATCTCCTTCTACAGGCCCACAAATTAGCAGGGGATCAAAACCCCAATTGCTGACATAATTAAGCTGGACTAATTATCAATGCTAATAAAAGCACCATCATCCAGTCAGCCCTCTTTGGTGACTTTTTTAAAAAAGAAACCTGGGCCTTTTCTTTGAAGGACTAAATCTCTGCTGGAAACCTCTGAAACCCTGCCTGACTTAACCAGAGCACACCTCCCCCAAAAAGAGATTTTTAGATGAACACGCTTTCCTTTATTAGAAGCTGTCATTTCTCATCAGACCATGTCTAAATTTGTTCAAATGTTTTCACTCATTTTCAATAATTTGGTAGAAATGTTCTAGAAGAGATGAGGCACCAAAAGGCACTCAACCTCAGAAAGCTCGTGTCCTACATATTTCCTGTGCTTGAAAAGGTCTTCCAGAGTTGAAAGTAAACAGATGTCTTCACGTCTCTGCAACAGAAGACAGCACTGCCAAAACAGCACGCGGATGCAGTAAGCGATACTAATTACTGAGCAAGGTATTTTTGGCCTCTCAATTATAAAATCGAGACAGAGCTAAATGCATAGCAATGGAATATACCTGTACTTGTCTTAGTTGCAGGTAAATATCCCATCTGGATGAAAATGCACAGATATCCCTGCAATAGGGAGATGTCTGGAGATAGAAGTAGACTCCCTGTAAAACAGNTCAATTATAAAATCGAGACAGAGCTAAATGCATAGCAATGGAATATACCTGTACTTGTCTTAGTTGCAGGTAAATATCCCATCTGGATGAAAATGCACAGATATCCCTGCAATAGGGAGATGTCTGGAGATAGAAGTAGACTCCCTGTAAAACAGATCCCCAAAAAGTGTGGGCTTGAGGGCCTGACACTCTCCCTTCATTCTTTTTAATTATAACCGAGATCTGTATGAAATCATTTCTATATTAAATCTTTCTCGCTCCCTATGTGAAATCCTTTTCTCTTCCCCACTCCAAACCTCTGAGGCAGAGCCGGAATTAACATTTTTATTTATCACATGAAAAACCGTATTTTGTTTCTCAGCTCCAGCCAGTTGTGAACTGACTCAGAGCACAGCCTTGTTGATACATCTGACAGACAGACAATCTCAAACTTGTTATCTCATATGATTTCATTTGCTGATACCGAGAGTGGAGCTGACTTTGGGATTGGACAAAGCAGACACAAAATACTAACCTTCCACTGTGTCTTAAAAACCTTCCAGTAAAATGAGCTCTTAATTTGGTGCTATCTGAATATTCAGTAACCAAATCACAAGTCCAATGTTCTAAATAACACTTCATGGTTGGGTACAAGGGGAGAGACAAGAGTACAAATAGTTTGAATGGCTCCATCAAAACCTGGCAAGAGAGGCGAAAGACCATTTCAACAGTGATGTTTATTAAGTGTAGCATGTGGGAAAGCTACATCACGTTTCTGTTTCATTTCCCTCATCTCTGAGACAGAATTGGGGATCATGTCGACCTACTGATGAGACTAGCTCTATGGATGCTGTAAGTGTTAATTCTACATTCAGAGTTCTCAGGACAGCGTCTGGGTAAACATTAGGTGCTCCACGAACAATAACTCTTGCAAACTTTATTAATTTAGCAGCACTACTTGAATCGAGGAAATAAATGGAATGTCCCTGGTGGTCCAGTGGCTAAGACTCTGCACTCCCAATGCAGGTGGCCACGGTTGATTCCTGTCAGGGACCTAGATCCCACAAGCCGCACGTAAGAGTTCACATGCCACAAGGAAGACTGAGTGTCCCGAGTGCTACAATTAAGATAAAGACTCCACAGGGTGCAACTAAGACCCAGCACAGCCAAATAAACAAACACATAAAAATAGATAAATATTAAAAAAAGAAAGTAAATGTACGCTTATCGTCTATCATCATAGCTTCCCAGAGAAACATGCAGACAAACTTTCTGTGGTTCAGGTCAGTTTCCACAATTTCCCAGTGTGCCTCAATTTAAAGTTTTTCTTCCAAGGGCCTTCCCTGTCAGTGGGATCAGGTGTTTGTGAAAGAATACAGGGGTTCCTACTAAACTAGAATGTTTCTGGTACTTTGCTTACAATTTGTCAGCCATGACTGTATGCCTTGAAACATGCACTGACAGTCTGTTTAACGGTCACAAACGGTCAGCTCTGAAAGTCAGCTCTGCCCTTTGCTATCCACTGCAGGGATGTTTCACAGATGAGGATGGTGAATTAAAGAAGAACCATAATTACTTTTTTTCTCAGTCTACTCACTTCTGTCTGTAGGACATAACTCAGGGAGCACTTTACAAAACAGCTTTAACACCTTGGGGATTTCAGCAGGCGGTGGAGAGAGAAGTGGGTGTGGAAGGGGGATCACAGTTGACCATCTTATCTGGGTCCCCAAAAGTTTTCATTCAGTAGCTAAAATCACACACATAAATGCAACATCATGCACGTAAAAAATATTTCAACCAGATCCAACTTGTGACTGGATTTAAACCAGATCCAATCTATGACATTTCATAGGAATACACTGAAAATCAATTTTTCAGGACTATACTTGGGCAATATAGAGCCCGACAACTATCTCAGGCATTTTCCCTGATGAATTCAAAGGGCTGGACAGACAATTGATCATTGTGTGTCTGACCCTTTGGAAAAGGGAGAGTCAGTCTGTGAAAAAGTCACAGAGTTGAAACTGAGAGGAACTTCAATTCACCGAATCTAGTCTCCACACTTCTACTGCAGCCAGGCAACCATGAGCCCTCAGAACGGGGCGAGAGGAAAAGATGCTGCTGCCAAAGCACTGGGTTTGCCCACCACACAAATCCATGCACGCACCACGAGGAGTCACTCTGCCAATCCTACTTACAGGGGGTCGGTCATAACCTGTTCAAGATGCATCCCCATGACAGGATGACTAGTACATGAAAAGCGTGAATCATGAAACTCAGCAGCTGTCCAGCAGGGGTGTTTCTATTCTCCAGGGGACATCTGGACAGTGTCTGGAGAGATGTGACTGTCACAACTGGGAGATGATACTACAGGCAAGTGGGTAGAGGCCAAGGGTGCTGTGAAACATCCTACGAAGCACAGGACAGAAGCCACAAAATGTCAGCAATGCTCAGGTGAAACTCTGCTATTACCAATGAAACATGATATTTTGTCTGCTGCTGTATTCCACACATACAGCCGTTGATCAGTGTGAACAAGGGGGAAATATAACGCATAATCGCACCTTTGAGACTGCCCCCAAAACTCTTCTTGGTTTTCTCTGTTTTGCACTTTTGGTGACTGGTGATCATTTCCACCCAATGAGCTAAAGAGCAGCTACCCAATCCTCTGAGAGTGTATGTCTTCTCGTTTCATTCAGGCTTTAAGAGGACCCACCAAGTGACTGGTATGAAAAATTTCCAAGTATCCCATCAAGACAATGAAATATTTTAGGGCATGACGACGGTGGTGGCAAATCAATGACATGATGAAAATAATTATTATTTTTTATTTTTTTATTATGTTTTATTAAAAATTTATTGGGGCTTCCCTGGTGGCTCAGTGGTAAAGAATCCGCCAATGAAGGAGACGTTTGCATCCCTGATCTGGGAGGATCCCACATGCTGCAGAGCAAATGGGGCCATGTGCCACAGCTGTTGAGCCTGTCTGTGCTCTAGAGCCCATGTAGCCTGCAACTCCCGAGCCCATGTACTGCAGTTACTAAGTCTGCACACCCTGGAGCCCACGCTCTTCAGCGAGAGAAGCCACCGCAGTGAGAAGCTCACGTACTGCAAGCAGAGAAAAGCCGCGCAGCAAAGACCCAGTATGGCTTTGACCCAGCCATCATGTACTGCTCTGTGGTCCTTAGTACTGCCTTGTAACCCTACAAGGGGAGGACTGTAACCTTGGGTTGGCCAGAATGTTCATTCGGGTCTTGAAAGGCAGTTAGGAAAAACCCAAAAGAACTTTCTGTCCAACCCAATATTACACATTTTTATTATCATGTTCAGAAAGCAGGCTTAGTACAATAAAATGATATACCCAAATCCCAAGCCGAATATGGTTATTAGGCCCAAAACCTCCCAAACCCCATTCCCAAATTCAATTCTCTTCATACTACAAATAATTATTTTTTAAGGTATCTACTTTTTTATATGGGGATTCTTCTGCACATCTGGTACATTAACAGCAGGGCAGGGGGGTTGAACGCTTGAAACAAAAACACAATGACCTATACACATATGACCCACTGGTATAGCTAGTTGCAAGGCAAAGACAACATTCTGCATCTGGCAAGCAGATCCACTCTCAGCCACGTGACAAAAATCTGTGTACCAGTTTCCTTCTTCCAGTGATGAAGACTGCCCTTCTCCTGACTAGCAAACAATAGCTTTAAAATCTGAAATGTCTATTCCAAAGAGCGTTCACCATTTATTTCCCATCCTCATTTAGCTTTGGGAAGAAAGTCCCAAAGACTTTAGGGAGAAAGTCACATTTCCATACCAAGGATTGTTTTTTTTTTAAAAAACAAAGTCAATAAAGAAGCAATGCTTTCTGGGTTATTTTTAACATTTAAATAAAAACTGACCATTTTTTAATAACTGATTTTTAATTGGAGGATAACTGTTTTCCATGACCATTTCCTTGGTTCTAGATGTGGGGAAGAGTTTTTCTGGTGCAGCAGAGACAAAAAACTAACTGTCTGACTCTTCTATTTTAGAGCTGTGTAAATTCAGGCTCATTCACAATCTTCTCTGAGCCTTAATTCTTAATCTCTTAAAGTGAAATAATGATGGTAATCATTATGTATTTCAAAGACTGAGTGGTTGAATGAGATATGTAGCATAAAGTAGACAATAAGTATTAGTTGAACCTGATTTTTATCTGCTAATAAAATCTGCAAAATCAAAATGACTAAAATGACCATGAAGTGAAGAGGGTCATGGCAAACACTAAACAGGATATGAAAAACACAGGTATTTCACTTCTTAGTCCTGCTACCTGGAAAACACCACCACACGTGTGGTGACAAATAACCATTAACTTGGTGGCCTCTTACTCAGAGCTCAGCGGGTAAAGATGGGGACCTGACCTATCCTGTTATCACATCTAACATGATAGCACGTGTCCAGGTAAAGAGAAGAGTACCAACTTGGCTCTAATATTTCTCATGATGCAAAGTACTATGATTATTTCAGAAAATAAAGTAAAATCTGTTTTTACCTGTGGGATAACACATCAAACATTTATTGGAAAACAAAGCATTAACTAAAGTATGATTCACACTAAGAGCGATATATGTCCAAGATGGACAATTTAGAAACTATTCAAAAAAAGAAAAAAAAAAAGAGGGGGGGCAGTGGGGAATGATTGTTGGCTAAATTTAAGCGATCATTTCAGTCCAAAGTGTTATTTTATGGCACCCCTAAATCACTAGCCTCTTTTTTTTCTATTTTTAAAATTACAAAGTTTTGTTTTTCAGAAATGAGGCTAGGCCCTTTATATGAATGACGTGTTAGGGAGTTACCAGAAAACGGTTCCTACAGAGTCATAGTAGGTTGTCATCGTTGACCCACTCAACAGTTTTGAAGACTTTTCTTTCCCCGTGTCATACATGATGCAGGTACAGAGCTGTCAGTCAATTTGCTCAAGTAGCACCAATGGCCTCTGTTGGGACTAGGATGCCAATCTGTCCAACCTCAAGTGCAAAATTGCTTCCACTGGACCACATACGTTTCACCACCATTTACAGCAATTAGCATCTGCTGAATCCAGAGAACGCAGTAAAAAAATAATAATAATAATAAAATTTGGTCTCTTCTGGAGAAAAATGCAGAATTCTTTCAATGTAATAAAAGTGTAAAGACTCACAAGATGTATATGAGCAAATGCCAAATGAGGTACAGTGACAATTAGGGCAGAAGCCAGCAATTGATGAGAATGAAATCTCAGGACTGCTTTCAAAGTATTTGCAAACTTTTGCAACTAGAAGTTCTGAAGTCCACTGTCATTCAGACTTCATTCATTCATGTGTGACCTTTCAATTGGTGCCCTAACAAACCATCACCTAAATGACTTATCTCCTCAGTGCCCTGTGTGTGCACAGTCATGGCCAACTCTTTGTGACCCCGTGGACTGTAGCCCGCCAGGCGCCTCTGTCCATGGGATTCTCCAGGCAAGAGTACTGGAGTGGGCTGCCATGTCCTTCTCCAGGGGATCTTCCCGACCCAGTGATCAAACCTGCATCTCTTGCATCTTCTATACTGGCAGACGGATTCTTTTTTACCACTGTGCCACCTACGTAAGCACTATTTTCCAATAAAATGACGCGTGTTCTTTTAAAGCTACAGAGAGTAGAGAGGAATTAAGCAACATGACCACATTAAAAACAAGTTGGTGATGGAGACAAGATGTGGACCCAGTCAGATTTCATTCAATTCAGTATGTCTCCAGCATTTTTCCTTTGTTCTGTTTCCACATCTATCATGTGGACACCAACCATACGCAGTGTGGTCACGGGGAAGCACATGGAGCAGAAACTCCAACTCTTCATCAAACAGCAAGCTAGAGGTTGCTATTTAACATTCCAAAACAGACAATTATTATTTCTTAATAAAAGTCAGTAAGACTTGGACCCTCATCTTAAAGCACGAGAAGTTAAACCTCTCAAAACATTTTATTAATAAAAACTATTACTACAAAACACTTTACTAATAAAAACTATCACTGCTGCTGCTGCTAAGTCGCTTCAGTCGTGTTTGACTCTGTGCGACCCCACAAACGGCAGCCCATTGGGCTCCGCCATCCCTGAGATTCTCCAGGCAAGAACACTGGAGTGGGTTGCCATTTCCTTCTCCAGTGCATGAAAGTGAAGTCGCTCAGTCGTGTCCGACTCTTTGCGACCCCATGGACTGTAACCCACGAGGCTCCTCCATCCATGGGATGTCCCAGGCAAGAGTACTGGAGTGGGGTGCCACTCCCTTATTACTAGTTTACTATTAATAAAAACTGGAAGACCGTGATTTCAGAAACAGAGTATGGACTACTTTCTCTAAAATGAAGTGCCTTACTTCTTTTACATGCAGAGAACTCAAAGAAATCATATAAAGTCTTAGGCAATTTCTGTGTACTTTGCCTGGCATTTTGCTCTGAGGCTAGATTAAGCAGTATATCTTCACACTGCAATTTCATTAGGCATGGGCTTTTTCTTTAGGTTCAATCACGTTTGACTTTTTATGAGCTCTGCACATATTTACTCAACTGTGCTATGTAAGCACCCTCTTGTAAGACTTACTGGAGGAAAGGAGCTTATCTAAGGTTTGTTTGGAGTCATCTGATGTCGCCTTATTACACAGAGCACTGCAATCCCTGTGTAACTACAAGGTGTCTGCACCAGAAAACAAGATTTTGTTTTTAAAACCTCCTTAATTTGTGCAAAAAGGACCCATCCAAACACACTGCCAGTGTGACATCCAGTTTGGTCTAGTCTGCACAGTATTCAAACCACCGCCAAAATGGCAAGCGCGGACAAGGCAGCAGTACCAACTTCTCGTTTGCAACTAGTCTCGGTAATTTCCACGTGTAGTAACTGAAATGACACCTACACTGAACTGGAGCGGGCCACTTCAAGTAGTTATTGTTGATGTCTGAATTGACTTTCCATTCACAGAAACACAGTGGGGATACAAAGCCATATATGAAGCTTTTCGTGCCCAAAACATGAATCTGGACGTCAGCAACACCCAGACACTGAATGATGAAAACGTGAAGCCATGCTAACATCTCTTCTCATCCCAGAAGATCAATCTGTTTGTTTCTTCTAGAAAAACAAACCATGATAATGAAAACTATCATTTTCCATTTTAAAGTCTGACCGTACCCTAAATGAAGAACTGGCAACAGCTTTCATTAGCCAGCACTTCTGAAAGGTTATTAGGAAAATATAACCTATATAAGTAGAGCACTTACACATTTCAAACACGATGATATTCACCATGTCCTGAATGCGAAATCAATTTCCCTTCTCTACTGGCATTTATAGATTCCTTAAGAATACCTAAAACAGAACCTGATTCATAATAAATTTCAATTGACACAAAACTCCAAGGAAATAGATGAGATATACCCTAAGTTCTTTTCTAGATCAGAAAGTCTCTAATTCACAGGGTAAGACTATGTAAATACTTTCTTAAAACCCATTTTCAAGCTTTATAGATACACAAGTTTATATACCCAGACCACATGGTTATCTAACCAAATATGGAGAAAATTCTGGAAGTTAGGAAAAAAAAAAAAAAAAANATAGATTCCTTAAGAATACCTAAAACAGAACCTGATTCATAATAAATTTCAATTGACACAAAACTCCAAGGAAATAGATGAGATATACCCTAAGTTCTTTTCTAGATCAGAAAGTCTCTAATTCACAGGGTAAGACTATGTAAATACTTTCTTAAAACCCATTTTCAAGCTTTATAGATACACAAGTTTATATACCCAGACCACATGGTTATCTAACCAAATATGGAGAAAATTCTGGAAGTTAGGAAAAAAAAAAAAAAAAAAGGAGACCTAGAAAGAGGGAAAATACATCCAAGAAAAGAAACAAACAAACATTTAAAAAATCTTTCTTAGCACGAGCCACTCAGACTTGGCTAACTACAGAGGGAAGAAATTTAGATTAAAATGAAGAATACTTTTAAAACCTTTATCAAGGTAAGATACAGAACTTCAAACGCGGCCTTAGCACAGTGGGGAATCTTAAGTCCACACAGAAGTAGAAGATAGTACTATAGTCTTAAATTTCAATAAAAGCACCCACAGCCAAAGACTATTCAAAGATAATTCAAAGAAGAGGAAGAAAAAAAAAAAATCAAGATCAAATGCAGGATTGTCTTTTCTTCTCATTTACAGCTTAAAAGCTTCTTGGCAGCACCAGTAATGTGTCAGGAAGGGTGAAAAATTGTGCCTAATAGATAATTTTGAGACTTTGGTCAAAAGATGTTAATAAATATCCCAGAGCTGGGATTTGGATGTGGCACCAGAAGTTCTCTTTTGCTGTCACCTGTTAGGAATCTAAAAATGTGATCACTCTGACTGCATGTTTCTTGCCTCCAAAATAAGCAAAAAGCTGTGAAAATTCTTCCAAGTTTCCAAGTTACCAAGATCTGAACAGAGAACTTATAAAGGGGGGCTTTGTCAGCTACGTTCGTCAAAGGTGAATGGGGTTTACAGCTCTAAGCCTTTGTTTTAAAGAACGGAACTGCAAGCAGCTTTAAATTCTCAGTGAAGAGCATATTTCAAATCGTTTCGAAGACTCTGGATCTGACAACCCGTATCTAAGGGTGGTTTGGGTCAGACTCCGGGTTTAGTTGATAAGGACTGCAGCTCAAAGTGTCTGTGATGCGAGAAAGCAGCGTGCCCTGTCAGAGCACCCTTGATATTCAGAAAGACGGTTTGCAACAGTGGTGAAATCAGAGTCAAACTGAAATGGATGGCAATCCCTTCTTAAAGCCAACTGGCAGGAAAGCTAAATCTGCAGCCATATTCAATCCCTCCACTTGCTGACTCTCAAAAAGGCAGTCACTTCCATGGGCAAATATATGGGGAAACAATGCAAACAGTGACAGGCTTTATTTTGGGGGGCTCCAAAATCACTGCAGATGGTGACTGCAGCCATAAAATTAAAAGCTCCTTGGAAGAAAAGCTATGACCAACCTAGACATCATATTAAAAAGCACAGACATTACTTTGCCAACAAAGGTCCATCTAGTCAAAGCTATATACAATAATCATGCATGGANCTTTATTTTGGGGGGCTCCAAAATCACTGCAGATGGTGACTGCAGCCATAAAATTAAAAGCTCCTTGGAAGAAAAGCTATGACCAACCTAGACATCATATTAAAAAGCACAGACATTACTTTGCCAACAAAGGTCCATCTAGTCAAAGCTATATACAATAATCATGCATGGATGACTGGACTGTGAAGAAAGCTGAGTACCGAAGAACTGATGCTTTTGAAATGTGGTGTTGGAGAAGACTCTTGAAAGTCCCTTGGATTGCAAGGAGATCCAACCAATCCACCCTAAAGGAAATCAGTCCTGAATACTCATTAGAAAGACTAATATTCATTGGAAAGACTGAAACTCCAATACTTTGATGTGAAGAACTGACTCATTGGAAAAGACTCTGATACTGGGAAAAACTGAAGGCGGGAAGAGAAGGGTATGACAGAGGATGAGATGGTTGGATGGCATCACCGACAATTTGGACATGAGTTTGACTAGGTTGCAGGGGTTGGTGATGGACAGGGAGGCCTGGCATGCTGCAGTCCATGGGGTTGTAAAGAGTAGGACACGACTGAGTTGAACTTCATAGACTCGAAGTCCTCCAAGTTTTGCATCTTTCAAGGAAACACATTTGCAGTTGAAATGCTGAGTGCTTTCTTTTGATCGGGTATCTCATCGAAGTGACAGGAGGCAACAATGCTGTCTTCAGAGAAGACGGTTCAAAAAACCACAGAACGTATTCCCTCCCCATTATCGCTTTTGGTAATTCTCTTCATGTGTTGGCTATAAACTACACGGCTTCCACTTTGAGAATTTAGAGCTCTGAGAGATAACTCAGAGCCATGACAGTGTTCAGTTCAGTTCAGTGGCTCAGTCATGTCTGACTCTTTGCAACCCCATGAACCGCAGCATGACAGGCCTCCCTGTCCAACACTGACTCCCGGAGTTCACCCAAACTCATGTCCATCGAGTTGGTGATGCCATCCAGCCATCTCATCCTCTGTCATCTCCTTCTCCTGCCTCCAATCCCTCCCAACATCAGAGTCTTTTCCAGTGAGTCAACTCTTCCCATGAGGTGATCAAAGTACTGGAGTTTCAGCTTTAGCATCATTCCTTCCAAATAAATCCCAGGGCTGATCTCCTTCAGAATGGACTGGCTGGATCTCCTTGCAGTCCAAGGGACTCTGAAGAGTCTTCTCCAGCACCACAGTTCAAAAGCATCAGTTCTTCGGCACTCAGCTTTCTTTATAGTCCAACTCTCACATCCATACATGACCACAGGAAAAACCATAGCCTTGACTAGACGGACCTTAGTTGGCAAAGTAATGTCTCTGCTTTTCAATATGCTGTCTATGTTGGTCTTAACTTTTCTTCCAAGGAGTAAGCGTCTTTTAATTTCATGGCTGCAGTCACCATCTGCAGTGATTTTGGAGCCCCAAAAAATAAAGTCTGACATTGTTTCCACATCTATTTCTCATGAAGTGATGGGACCAGATGCCATGATCTTCGTTTTCTGAATGTTGAGCTTTAAGCCAACTTTTTCGCTCTCCTCTTTCACTTTCATCAAGAGGCTTTTTAGTTCCTCTTCCCTTTCTGCCATAAGGGTGGTGTCATCTGCATATCTGAGGTTATTGATATTTCTCCCGGCAATCTTGATTCCAGCTTGTGCTTCTTCCAGCGCAGTATTTCTCATGATGTACTCTGCATACAAGTTAAATAACAAGGGTGACAAAATACAGCCTTGACGGACTCCTTCTATTTGAAACCAGTCTGTTGTTCCATGTCCAATTCTAATTGTTGCTTCCTGACCTGCATATAGGTTTCTCAAGAGGCAGGTCAGGTGGTCTGGTATTCCCATCTCTTTCAGAATTTTCCACAGTTTATTGTGATCCACACAGTCAAAGGCTTTGGCATAGTCAATAAAGCAGAAATAGATGTTTTTCTGGAACTCTCTTGCTTTTTCCATGATCCAGCGGATGTTGGCAATTTGATCTCTGGTTCCTCTGCCTTTTCTAAAACCAGCTTGAACATCAGGGAGTTCACGGTTCACATATTGCTGAAGCCTGGCTTGGAGAATTTTGAGCATTACTTTACTAGCGTGTGAGATGAGTGCAATTGTGCGGTAGTTTGAGCATTCTTTGGCATTGCCTTTCTTTGGAATTGGAATGAAAACTGACCTTTTCCAGTCCTGTGGCCACTGCTGAGTTTTCCAAATTTGCTGGCATATTGAGTGCAGCACTTTCACAGCATCATCTTTCAGGATTTGAAACAGCTCAACTGGAATTCCATCACCTCCACTAGCTTTGTTCTTAGTGATGCTTTCTAAGGCCCACTTGACTTCACATTCCAAGATGTCTGGCTCTAGATTAGTGATCACATCCTCATGATTATCTGGGTCGTGAAGATCTTTTCTGTACAGTTCTTCTGTGTATTCTTGCCACCTCTTCTTAATATCTTCTGCTTCTGTTAGGTCCATACCATTTCTATCCTTTATCGAGCCCATCTTTGCATGAAATGTTCCCTTGGTATCTCCAATTCTCTTGAAGAGATCTCTAGTCTTTCCCATTCTGTTGTTTTCCTCTATCTCTTTGCATTGATTGCTGAAGAAGGCTTTCTTATCTCTTCTTGCTATTCTTTGGAACTCTGCATTCAGATGCTTATATCTTTTCTTTTCTCCTTTGCTTTTCGCCTCTCTTCTTTTCAGTGCTATTTGTAAGGCTTCTCCAGACAGCCATTTTGCTTTTTTGCATTTCTTTTCCATGGGGATGGTCTTGATCCCTGTCTCCTGTACAATGTCACGAACCTCATTCCATAGTTCATCAGGAACTCTGTCTATCAGATCTAGGCCCTTAAATCTATTTCTCACTTCCACTGTATAATCATAAGGGATTTGATTTAGGTCATACCTGAATGGTCTAGCGGTTTTCCCTACTTTCTTCAATTTAAGTCTGAATTTGGAAATAAGGAGTTCATGATCTGAGCCACAGTCAGCTCCTGGTCTTGTTTTTGTTGACTGTATAGAGCTTCTCCATCTTTGGCTGCAAAGAATATAATCAATCTGATTTCGGTGTTGACCATCTGGTGATGTCCATGTGTAGAGTTTTCTCTTGTGTTGTTGGAAGAGGGTGTTTGCTGTGACCAGTGTGTTCTCTTGGCAAAACTCTACCTTTGCCCTGCTTCATTCTGCATTCCAAGGCCAAATTTTCCTGTTACCCCAGGTGTTTCTTGACTTCCTACTTTAGCATTCCAGTCCCCTATAATGGAAAGGACATCTTTTTTGGGTGTTAGTTCTAAAAGGTCTTGTAGGTCTTCATAGAACTATTCAACTTCAGCTTCTTCAGCGTTACTGGTTGGGGCATAGACTTGGATTACTGTGACAATGAATAGTTTGCCTTGGAAACGAACAGAGATCATTCTGTCATTTTTGAGATTGCATCCAAGTACTGCATTTCGGACTCTTGTTGACCCTGATGGCTACTCCATTTCTTCTAAGGGATTCCTGCCCGCAGTAGGGAGATATAATGGTCATCTGAGTTAAATTCACCCATTCCAGTCCACTTTAGTTCGCTCACAGTATTAAAAATGGTCAAATGTGATTACCCTTATTTCACAAAGACATGTTAAGGAACAGCAGAGAGATGTGATTGTAGTAATGTAGCTGCCATGGAAATCAGGGCTTTTCAACACACAGCTCTTCAGTCCAGTCCTCCTTCGTATCTCCAGTGAACCAGGCTCAGTTCTGTTTTGACTGGTGGGTACATGCATGTGTGTATGTGCTCAGGTACACTCACCAGGGAAGAGCGAGGCTTGCTGTGACTGTTGTCTGGCATTCACTTATCATTTCTTTAATATGCACTGAACTAGTATGACAGCCATAGTGTGCCCTGGTAAAAGCGAAGCTCCAAAGCTGCAAGTGGATACAGTGGAGCTTATGATCATCAAAAGCATGAGGTCTAGAATCTGACCTCCTGGTACTGATCTCATCTCTGAAGAAAAAAAAAAAAAAAACTGGGCTGGTATTTGCCTTGCTTAGGCTGAGTTTTCTTTAAGAGAACGGAAATGCTACCCCTTCCACTAGGAGGTTACTAAATATTCTAAATGAAATGCCTAGACCAAAGTCCAGGTCTTACTCAGGGTTAGGTGGGAGTGGCAGATAGTAATATAATCTTAAGATATACATAAAGAGCAACTCTTTACAATCAAGACATTCTACAAATATGTAGAAATCAAAACATTAAGAAACTGAAAATGTGAGAGCATCTAAGAATGAGGGCAGGATAAAAGGAAACAAAATCAGCAGCAAAAACCCTACACCAGTGCTATTACACACCAAGAGTGATATGGAAACCACCACTGAGCAAGCCGCTTTTATGCCCAGACTCTCTGCACTGCTTAAACGGTGCTTCTTCCAGCTTCTAGAGAAGGGTCCAGCAAGTTCATTGCCTCCATGTGCTATGGAGGTTATGTAATGTGTATTTCTGGCAGGGTCGCGTGTGTGGGTGGGTAAGAATGCACATACATATCTTTG
This sequence comes from Oreotragus oreotragus, assembly GCA_006410675.1. Lineage (NCBI taxonomy): Eukaryota > Metazoa > Chordata > Mammalia > Artiodactyla > Bovidae > Oreotragus > Oreotragus oreotragus. The sequence goes on from SJYX01016251.1 coordinate 162,634, forward strand.
CCACCCTGAGCCACATGGAAAGAAGCGGCAGTCAAGAATTTGGAGAAGACAGGGTGTCCATCAAAAGCACATGAAACAGACCGCTTTCTGTCCATCTGTTACTTGCAAAGCTGAGAAGCTGTGCTCCGTTCTGTAGATCACACTTTTAAATGAGAAATGAGCAAAACTGGAATGTACTCGGAGGTGAGAGACAAGGATGGCGGAAGGACCTCAGGAAATGCTTACAAAAATGTGTAACAGCTAAAAGAAATGTGGGTGCTGGGCCTGGAGGAGGGGGGAGTTGCACTTGGCAGTTGTCTTTAAACCAAGTAAAGACACATACGTGGGATGGGGGATGGAGTCATTCTATAAAACCCTGGAATAGAAAGAGCGACAAAATGGAGATGGAAGAGATTTGCGTGGAAATCCACACAGGAAGTTCCAAAAATGAGATGGGCTCTGGGCTCCATGGTATTCATTCATTTAAGCAATACATGCATGGATGACGTGCCAGCAATCCTGTCACTCAATAGGCTGAGTGAGAAGCTTAGAGAAGTCAACTTAATTGAAAGAAATGAGTAATAGATCTCCTAAGTTTTACCTGGGCAGGACGCCACCCATGACTACCTTTCCCAGCATCCCATGCAGCTAGGAGTGTATTTGCAAGTATGATCACCAGGACAAGAGTGAAAGCAGCATGTACACTTCAGACCTTCTTTTTCCCCTACACAGCTTCCAGCTGGCTGGAGGACAGATACAGTGGCAGGGCAGGAGCTGGGGCAACCACCTGAGATCATGAGACTTACTACAGATGCAGCCTGCGTCTCTGACACTTTCACTGTATCAACATTCAGTTGCTTGGGTGTAGACTATCCCATCATGGAGGAGGACATGGCAACTCACTCCAGTATTCTTGTCTGGAGAATCCCGAGGACAGAGGAGCCTGGTGGGCTACAGGCCATAGAGTTGCAAAGAGTCGGACACGACTGAAGTGACTTAACACACACAGAGTATTCCATGAGAATGAAATCCACTAGACTGTTTAAATCACTGCTACTAGGGCTACTGTTATAACAGATGAACAAAAATCCAAATACAGATGCCTAGAAAAGACACTGTGATTTTGTGAATGACAGACCACTAGAAAATTCAAGTTTCAGAATGCAAGAACATAATTCAGTCTGTAAATTACTTAAGCATCCCTCTCAAGGGGCATTCAGAATATTCAGCAGAATATGTAATGTCAGAGATTCTAATTTATATAAATACATATACATGCACACACATATATACATATATAGAACTTAATGTGATGAAAGCTGTGTTTAAGATTGATACCTTTTTTTTTTTAAGCTCTAACGAGGATATGTAACTTGCATACATTTCCCCCATCACTGAGACTCAAAACACCCAGTAGAACAAGCTAAATGTTCTCACAAGCGAGGTAATTATAACTGCATGTTTGAGTCCATAAAATATTCAGGCACGAAAACACAGGTGCAGGAGTGAGAGATGGGACCCCAGGCTGACCCACATGTGGTTAACTTGCAGAGAGGAAATTTGCTTTTCCCTGGGCTTGATGGCACAGATATCTAATGGGTGATTTTCTACAGTGGAGACTATTTTCAAACTAGCTGATCTACTGATTACATGTTTGATATAAATGCCAAAGAAAGAAAACACGGGCATCATTGAGACAAGAGGGAAATCTCTTAGATTATCTTACTACTACGGGTGAGATACAGAGTCTGAAAAACACCCTCCAAAATGGAGAGAAACAATGGGACTAAAAGAGCAGCAAGAGATGGGTGACAATGACCACTGTCAAAGAAAATCATAGCTGGATGGACTCAGATGACTTCTTCCAAAAGTTTATTTGCTAGCACATAAAGCAAGGAGTGATGTGGTAGGAAGCAATAATCAATGAGTGGCAATATCTGAGCTATCATTTACATTCACAGGACATTATAAGCAAAGTGTACTACATTTATCCCCTCAACAATCCTGTGCTGTAAACTATTAGTTTGGATAGGCATTTGACAGATGAGGAAACTAAAGCTTACAATTAATTCACAATGGAGTATAATGAGCATCTACACAGTACCGTGTACAATTACTGTGAGCAAAAAAGGTTAAAAAAAAGACAAGGTCTCTGACTTCACAGGCCAACATTATTTCTGCAGAAAGCATGAACTTGGATCTTAGCAACATTCAGATCTGCTGGGGTGTTTTAAAAATTTTGTCTTTGTTACTTTATTAACTTAAACAGGGCACTCGTCCTACCAGATAGACTAGGGCTCCATCAATCTCCTGTCTTCTACCTACACTGTGTGAGGTATTTATCATCCCTGACTGACCTTCCTGCAGATATTTATTTGTTTCTGGAACCCCAGTCATAGAATTGCAGCAGAAGCTCTGCTCAAACACTTCTGCTGGTCTGACCACAAATCCTTAGCCATATGGGTTTCCTAATTGGCAGTCTGCTCTCCAGACAGAGGCATAACCATCCTGTATATTCACTTCTATAAACATAAAGAAAGACAGCAAGTGAGGGGGTTGCTTCCAACTCTGATCTGGTCAAGATGAGATTTCCTCCTCGGTCTGAGAGACCGCCTGCCTCTCAGAAGATACTGAGATGAGGAAAAGAACAGGGCACAATACCCCTGGAAATCTCCAAGAGAAAGCCAATGAAGATCAAAGAAATGGCGAGACAAGTCAACTAGTTCTAACCTTGTGACCAAGACTGCTGCATTGCATCTGTGGCTCTGTAAATTCTGGAGTCAAATAACATGGATTAAAATCCTACCTCTTTCTCTTTCCATATAATTTTTGCAAGTCTCTTGACCTCTCTGGGCCGCCATCCCCTCAGTTATAAAATAAGAATCTAACACAGTATTATGGTGAGGACCAGCTGTGATAAGGCAAATGAACCATGAAAACAGTGCCTTGCACGGTCAGAACTCAGCAAATGATGGGGATTAGATGTTTTTCTACTTGACCCTTTTAAAGGCTAGTGCCAAAGGCACTTGGTCAGCTCATGCTGGGAAGCTCATAATACATTTAAGTATTCATATTTTCCTACATCTTCCTCCTAGCTAAGATGCCTGAGGCTGCCAGAAATAATCACACTATTTGTGATCCTATGTTTATGCAACAGAAACGAAATGGAATTTTATGGTCGGCTGTGTTCAACACCAATGCCCACATTGGGATAATTCCATGCAGCGCTGTGGAACAAGAATTTATGCAATATCCAATCCAGAGATGCAGTTCCCAGGCCAACAAAGCTTTACCAAACTATCAGATTAAAAAAAAAAAAAAGAGCAAGCCAGACCCACATCTGTAGACCCCATCTTACAGCCACTTAGCAATAGCTCTTTAATTGACCTAAAGAGTAATTCTGATCTTATTCATTTAAAAGGAAGAAGCAGGTTTCGGCAGAGGAAATGCTTTCCACACACACAAAAAAAATGTGTTCCAAATAGCAAAAACACAGAGTGAAAAATAAAAAACACAAATGAAGAACAATTGTCATATTTCAGATAAAATAAACGTTGGCAATTGATAAGAAAGGACAGCCACATAGATGAGCCATGATTCAAGGATTTTAAAATGTTAGGCTGAAAGCTCTCCCTTTGGCACTAAGAACAGAACACCATGAGGCTGTTATGGTATTCACCCAACAACCTACAGGGGGCGACACACTGAGTCGAATTTCCATGACCATCACTCTTGTTTTCCTTTGGACGCTTCACGCAGCATGCTAGTTCTTAGTGTCCTGACCAGCGGTGGATCGTGCGCCCCCTACAGTGGAAGCGCGGATTCCTGAGCAGCAGAACACCAGGGAAGCCCCATCACAGTCATCACTCTGTAATGTCCTGGCATGGGCTTTGGTTTTGGTCGGGGTGAGGGGGGATTATACTACCAAGTACACAGCATTGACCCCATCGCTTCTGTGGTGCTCCCGAAAGATGCAATCAAGGGGGAATATAAATACTGTCCTCCCTGGGCCAAGGGTGGGGGAAGGCGATGGCACCCCGCCCCAGTACTCTTGCCTGGAAAATCCCATGGACGGAGGAGGCTGGGAGGCTGCAGTCCATGGGGTCGCTAAGAGTCGGACACGACTGAGCGACTTCACTTTCACTTTTCACTTTCATGCATTGGAGAAGGAAATGGCAATCCACTCCAGTGCTCTTGCCTGGAGAATCCCAGGGACGAGGGAGCCTGGTAGGCTGCTGTCTCTGGGGTCGCACAGAGTCGGACACGACTGAAGTGACTTAGCAGCAGCAGCAGCAGCAGCTGGGCCAAGGGAAATGAGGACGCAGCCTGGTCATAAGGTGGCTGGGAAGGCAGCTCTAAGAAGAAGCAGGACGTGTACTTGGAGCAACAACCCAGCTGGATCCAGGCACATTGCAGGCTTTTCAAAAGATCTAGTGAGCTGAACGTCTCTCTAGAGGAACAGCGTGGAGGGCACAGCGGGCAGAACTAAGTAGAGAAGAAACCTAGTGTCTGGGGACATGCCATCCCCTCCCAGCATTAAATGGGATGAAACAGCAATTTGTGCCTTTGTAATTTAGTCGCTTGGTGGTGACCAACTCTTTGGGACCCCATGGACTTGTAGCCCGCCAGGCTCCCCCATCCATGGACTTCTCCAGGCAAGTATATTGGAGTGGGAAGCCACTCCCTTCGCCACGGGATCTTCCCGATCAAGGAATCGAACTACGTCTCCTGCTTGGCAGGCTGATTCTTCACCACTGAGCCACTTGGGAAGCCCAAATTGTGCTTAACAATAGTCTATCAAACACTGTCAAGCAAAACTCCAGAAAAGTGGATGTCTGCTCCTTTTTTTTTTTCGGTTTGTTTGTTTTGGCTGCACTAGATGGCTTACAGGCTCTTAACTTTCCCAACCAGGACTGAACTCAGGACCTCAGCAGTGAAAGCGCACAGCACCAACCACTGGATCACCGGGGAATTCCGGATGTCTACTCCTTTCAACATTAACATCAGTATCACGTAAATAATTTGGGGGAAAATTGTATCTATCTATTCACTAGATTTTTAAGGAGTGCTCACTCAATGAAGTGGGAGGGATAGAGGATGGGACCAGGCAAGCACAATAACTTCCTTCACAGAATTTACATTCCTGATACAGAACTGTAAAAAAATAATAATAATTCTGAAGTGACTACAGCTACAACAAGAATGAGCCTTTAAAAGAAAATGCTGAGGGTGAGAAGAAATTCAACTGGCAAGAGCCAGAAGCAGCAACTTCGAGAGATGGAGAGCAAAGATCAGATAACGAGAGACTAAGTCGGTGGGGAGGGGGTACGGCGGGAGCCAGATGGCAAGATTCACTGGGTACCCAGAGACCTCGGATCCTTTCCCGGCAAAGCATGAAGACGGCACGCCTTCTCTTATAGCTCCCATTTTCAGTGGTTCAACAGCACTATGATCCTTATAACTTAACTAAATTTTGCAACATCCAGAGATGGTGTCCAGCCCCACACAAAAAGAAACACAGGCCACGGTCCATTCAGAGTTTTGAGGTGTTTTGATTTTCAAAAACCCTTCAACATTCTTCCTCCAGTATTGCTTAGAATTTGTCTCTAGCCATCTGACAAGGAAAATCATTGTTTGGAGCAAGTCAAAAATAAAAGGTAACTGGTAACGTCCAGTCCTATACCCCAAAGTGAACTGAGGGGATCATCCTTGGGCTATTAATTCTTCTCGACACTCCTGAGAAGAAAGAGGGAGACAGAAACAGAGAGACAGACAGACAGACAGACAGACACACACACACACACACACACACACAGAGAAAGAGCCACAACTTTGATCACCCAAAAGTCACCAACGTTCTTCCAGATGAAATTTGTTGGAAATTTGTTGTTGAAATTTTTTCCAGATGAAAATTGTTTGGTGTCACAAGTCAAATTTTCTTGCAAAGTCACCCTTAAAAGTAAAAACTCATACAAAACATGAAAACTAATTTATATAAATACAGATCTACACTGAAATCTTAAAAACACGCACATTTGATACAGCCAAGATGGCTGTCACCATCACTCTGTGTGTGTTCGGCTGTATTTATAGATACAGTGTAGGTAGCTCCGTCTTTATCTCTCTCTATAAATACTTACACTGGCGATTGTCAACCAGATCGTGGGGAATTAAAAGCAATTTGTAGGTGTTAAAAAAAAATAGCACACTGTCTGTTATTCTATCATCAAATGTGTCAATATCTGTGCACCCAGAGCAAGAAAGGGCAAAACTTTAATTAAAAGTTGATATTCTATTACTGATAACTCAATGCTCTTTTACTGAGTAGAAACTGGGATACATGAATCTGTTCCCACAGGATACATACCTAAGGAAAATAAAAATCAGGCAGTTCAAACTGTACGTATGAAAATGTCAATGTTGTTCAAGGTCAAAAGGACATCACTCTGCAAAGAACCCACCCATCTTTCTCAGACACTGCGGCCGAAGGGCCAGAGTAGCCGCGATACCTGTACCGAGTCTGAAGACATGAGGCTCATGTAATGCCTGAACAACAACCTGTGCCTCACTTTTCAAATGCACTTTTGTTCAGCTCAGGTCACACCCGTAATGGGCAGAACAATTTAATTCATCACCTTTTGGGCGGGGATCCACACTGAATAACCCACATCCAGCTCAATTAATAGGCTTTTCTCAGAGGACATTCATGATGAAAAGCATATGGAACCAGAATAGCATGTTCTTTTTATAATGAAATGTTGACTTCCAGTCTGGGAAAGGAACCCTAGAACTAAGTATGGAGACCACTAAGTATGGGATCGTTGGAAAAATGACTGAATTAACAGAATATTTGGGTTTGTTGGAAAATCACTGAATTAATAGAATATGGCCAAAGAAATCTTGCAGAGTCCACCTTGTAAACCAATGTTATTTTAAAAAACTTAAAAATAAGGCTTCACAAGACATCAGGAATGTATAATGTAAAAGGAAAAAATCTCAGTCTGCCTTCCCTAAAGAGAGAACAAGCACTATGAAACAATGAGGTTCAGAAGTCTCATGCTTATTATGTTAGAAAATAATGCTTTTTCCCTGTGATGTGTGGCATTCTGGACACGCTTTTGGTAATGTCATAAATGTCACGTGAAGAACGAAAGCTCAGATACAGAGCATTCGGTTTTGGTTATGACACCGTAAGGTTTCTTAATAGCAGCAGCATTCGTATTTCTGGCCACGTTAACTCGCTGGGGAGGTGTGTGGGGGGGGGCAGGGGG
>SJYX01016251.1:170483-191268 GCA_006410675.1 Oreotragus oreotragus
GACAAGGAGGCAAAATGACAAGTTTAATTTAGAAAATATGACTGGATTTCAGCCTATGTTCAATTGAGATGGAAAATGGTCGCATCCTGTGTGGTTCACATCTGCACACCCATTGCCACCTCTGGTTTTCCTGAGCTCTCATGGTGGAGCTGCCTTAGAGAAGGGGAGACCAGGCATGCTATGTCAGCATGCCTGCAAGGTTTCTGGGGTATGCTCTCAGGGGAAAGAAAGGGGAAGAGAGTCAAGAGGCAACAGCATAAGCAGCAGGGTGGAGGCATTAGAGTGAGCTATGCACCTCTGTGCTGTCCTCCACTGAGAAATGAGCTGTGTCACTTAACCTCTAGCCTCATACTCCTTACAGCAGAAGAAGGATGGCTAGTAATCTGTCACCTGGCTAATTTATCTTCCTCCACAACTACATGGAAAACTCTCCATCAGAATCAGATGGGTGGGTGACAGAGAAAGAACACCCAAGGTACAGAGGGCTTCTGAAAGAGCCCTCTCCCACGACCTCCCAGGCCCCTTCTTTTTGAATACAAGTACACTGCACTTTGAGAAGTGAAAACACCCAACTTTACCAAATAATTCTGAGATCTTTATAGATGAATCTTATCTCCTGTTTCTATTAAATGTAAACGACCGCCAGTACAAGACAAAGATAATCCGATTTATAAACCATAGAAATGACACAACTTTAAAGGAGGCCTCAATTTTATAAAGCAAGGAAATCCTATAGTGAGCTTTTAAACCTAACAGACAAACCACACCAAATACAGCCCCAGGGTTATTTTGTCCCGGTCAAGCTCAAAAGGCATCATTTTGCAGACTCAGATGGTTAGCAGCAAACCACAGCCAGTTCCCAAATGAAATCATGCACTTCTCAGAACCCAGCCAGCGCTGCCGCATAAATGGGATAGAGGGCTTCTGGCTGACACTCATGGCCAAGTTCATCCTGCTTCAATGGTACAGGATATAACACTTCTCCAAACACCCAAGTGGGAGACTTGCCCACTTGGCAAAGACAGTCTTCAGTAAGCCTCTCCCCACATTGAGCTCCCAAAACACATTGGCTAATGGAATTCCAAGGGTCAGTTGAGAGTTCTGCCTTAAAATGTGGGGCGAATACTTTGGGGGAGTGAGATGCAGGCATAATTAGCATATGCTTTTTATTGCATTAAAATATACATCATATAAAATTTACCATTTAAATCATTTTAAATGTACAATTCAGTGGCATTAAGTAATTCACAGTTTTGTGCAACCATCTCTACTGTCCATTTCCAGAACATCTGCAACACCCCATACTGAGGTTCTGTACCCTTTAACCACTAATTCCCCATTTCTTCCTCCCCTCTGGTGACTGCTACTCTACTCTCTGTTACTATGAATTTGTCTATTCTAAGTACCTCTTCTTAGTGGAATCTATAATATTTGTCCTTTTGTGTCAGGCTTACTTCACTCAGCCTAAGGTTTTCAAGGTTCATCTATGTTGTAGCGTGTATGAGAATTTCATTTATTTCTATTACTGAGTAATATTCCATTGTATGTACATACCACATTTTTTATTCATTTGTCTATTAATGGACATTTGCTTTATTTCCACCTTTTGGCTATTGTGAATAATACTGCTAGGAACACTTGTGTACAAATACATGCTCCAGTCCCTGCTTTCAATTCTTTTGGCTATACTTCTAGGAGCAGAATTACTAGATCATTGATAAATGTGTTTAACTTTCTGAGGAACCGCCGAGCTGTTTCCACAGTGGCTGCTCCATTTTACATTCTCAGTAGTGGCACAACAGGGTTCTAACGCCTCCACATTCTTTCAATGCTTTTTAGTTTCCTTTTTGTGGCTGTTTTTAGTTTTTGATAATAGCCATCCTAGTAGGTCTGAAGTGGTATTTCATTGTGGTTTTGATTTGCATTTTTCTAACAACTAAAGACCCTTTATTTTTAATTTTATTTAAATTTTAATTAGAAGATGCTCCCAGGAAGGAAAGCTATGACAAACCTAGACAGCAAATTAAAAAGCAGAGACATCACTTTGTGACAAATGTCTATGTTGTCAAAGCTATGGTTTTTTTCAGTAGTCCTATACGGATGTGAGAATTGGACCATTAAGGAGACTAAGCGCAGAACGGATGCTTTCAAACTGTGGTGCTGGAGAAAACTCTTGAGAGTCCCTTGGACAGCAAGGAGACAAACTAGTCAACCCTACAGGAAATCAACCCTGAATATTCACTGGAAGGATTGATGCTGAAGCTCTAATCCTTTGACCACCTGATGCGAAGAGTCAACTCATTGAAAAAGACACTGATGATGGGAAAGACTGAAGGCAAAAGGAGGAGGTGGCAGAGGATGTGAAATGGCTAGATAGCATCACTGACTCAATGGACATGGTGGCTCAGAGGTTAAAGCGTCTGCCTCCAGTGTGGGAGACCTGGGTTCGATCCCTGGATCGGGAAGATTCCCTGGAGAAGGAAAAGGCAACCCACTCCAGTATTCTTGCCTGGAGAATCCCATGGACAGAGGAGCCTGGCAGGCTACAGTCCACGGGGTCGCAAAGAGTCGGACACGACTGAGCGACTTCACCTTCACCTTCACCTTCACCTCAGGAAACAGTGGAGAACAAAGGAGCCTAGCATGCTACCGTCCATTTCCTTCCATGGTTGCTATTTCCTTCTCCCTGGGATCTTCCCTACCCAGGGATCAAACCTGTGTCTCTTTCATCTTCTGCATTAGGAATCAGATTCTTTACAACTAGTGCCATCTGGAAAACCCCAAGTATAATAGATAACCTTAACAATTCACAGTATTATAAAAACAAATCTACCAAAATTCTTAAACTTTACCAAAAGCCTCTCATTCCTTTTTTCCTTCACTATTATTGCTCTTACATGGGCATTGCCTTGGACTTTAAAGCCAAAGTCATTTTATTAAAATAGCCAAGAATCTGTAGCCAATCACTGTTCACCTACTTCCCTGCCCTTATTTTGCAGTTCTCATTCCACCCAGCCACATTGGTTGCTTTATTTTTCCTCCACTATGTCAAGCATGGACCCACTCCATTACATCTTCCCTGTGCCTGTTGTACTCAGGGTGGCTATGTGTAACTATGCTATACAAAATAACAAACTCTTCCCTCCCTCCCAAATACCTTTTCTCTGCCTGCAGTTCAGCCACTCAGTAGTGTCCGACTCTTTGTGACCCCATGGACTGCAGCTTGCCAGGCTTCGCTGTCTATCACCAACACTTGGAGCTTACTCAAACTCATGTCCATCGAGTTGGTGATGCCATCCAACCATCCCATCCTCTGTCATCCCATGCAGCATGAGAGCCCAAGATAAAAGGTCACAAAGCTATGAGCCACAGGCCAAATCCAGACTGCCATCTGTTTTTGTAAATAAAGTTTTATTAGAGCAGAACCATGCCCATCCATCTGCTGTTTATGGTTAGGTTTATGCCTCAGTGACAAAGATGAGAAGTTGCAGCAGAGGCCATATGGCTCTCCAAGCCTTAAGTGTTTACAACCAGGCCCTCTTCGGAAGAGTTTGCTGACCCCTGGCCTATATCGTTAAATCAACTTCCCATATGCTTCATGCCATCCTGCATTTCACCAGCGTGACTGCCACAATAGCTTCCTCCCCTGTTGGACAATACACTCCTTAGCTATCTTGTTTACTACTATCTGCCAGTTCTGAGCACAGTACCAGGCCCATAGGGGCTGCACAATGAGTTGTGAAATTTGTAATTAAGCTCCCATGTTTTAATCAAGATATCTGCAAGTTTGTGCTCCTCTCTCTGGCTCTTCAATATTCAGTGTTTAGACTATGCTAAAAATGACCGTTCTTAACATAACCTCCTATTAATAGCAACAACCTGCCTTTCATCCTCCACAAATACCACTTCCTTCCTCTCCGATCAGTCACAGGCAGGACAGAATGGGACTGCCAAATCCGGACTCACTGTATCCAGAAGCAATACAGCCTGGGGCCTGGAAGTCCAGGTCACAATTTGCATGATCGCCAGTCCCTCCGCCAACAGCAGGATGGACGGCCTGCTCTCCAGCCAACTTGAGTCCACAGCAGAGAGGACACACAATAGTGGGAGGCCTTCTGTGAGCCCAAGAGGAAACATAAATTTTGAATAAAGGAAGAAAAGGAAAAAGAAGTAGGAGATCCCAGGATGATAAAAGGCCCAACTTCCTACAGCAAAAGAGCTACCAGAGGACATCTTACAGAGAACTCTGAACATTATGATACAAGTATCTTGTTGCAAAATGCTATGATGGAAATGGATGCTTACTAGTTATTTTTCGAAGATATCAAGTTCTCTTGACAGAATTAGCAGTTGATACATTCCTTTTACTGTATTTTTGTAGCCTAATAGCACAATGATGAAGAAGAAAAAACAACAACAACAAAAAACAAAAACCATGCAGTATAGAGCTGGAACTTGGCTAGAGTTCCTGCTTAGGATGGGGGTGAATAATTTGGCCTCAGTTTTCTAATCCAAAAAACAGACATAATACACTTCTCTTACACATTTATTGAGGTGAATACTCTATAGATGGTAGCGATATATCATTGTTGGTATTTTTAAAGTAAAGAACACATAGAAATCATTGAAATACATTACCTAGCAACCTTTCGGAGAAGGCAATGGCATCCCACTCCAGTACTCTTGCCTGGAAATCCCATGGACGGAGGAGCCTGGTAGGCTGCAGTCCAAGGGGTCGCTGAGTTAGACACGACTGAGCGACTTCACTTTCACTTTTTACTTTCATGCATTGGAGAAGGAAATGGCAACCTACTCCAGTGTTCTTGCCTGGAGAATCCCAGGGATGATGGAGCCCAATGAGCTGCTGGCTGTGGGGTCACACAGAGTCGGACACGACTGAAGCAACTTAGCAGCAGCAGCAACCTTTATCTTTTAAAAATTTTACTTCTATCTTTCGCTACGCACTGTTGACATTATCAAAAAGGAGTCTCCCCCACCTTCATTATATACCTGTGCTTGAAAAGTTATTACAAGCAATATATAGTTGTGTTTTTTTTTTTAATTGGAGTATAGATGTTTTAAAATCCTATTAGTTTCACTGGACAACATGAATCAGCTGTAAGGATACATATATCCACTTCCTCCCGTGCCTCCCTCCCACCTCCCAATCCCACCCCTCTAAGGTCATCACAGAGCATGGAGGAGAACTCCCTGTGCTATACAGCAGCTACTCACCAGCTATCTATTTTCTACATGGTGGTATATATATGTCAACGTTACTCTCCCAATTTGTCCCACCCGTCTCAGTAACATACAGTGGATCATTAATCTATGGCAGGCTATGTCTCAATATTCTTCCTCAAAGAAATGTGAATAAGAAATAGACAATTTCGATATGAAGCCTTTCCTTTGGGGAGAAGGTTGGCAGCTTCACTTGGGAAGTAAAGAAATACCCAGGAACAGCAAATATCATGTATCTTTGAGCCCACTGCTAGCACTGCTCTAAAGTCTTTATTTCTCATTACACAGCTCAGAGTCACAACCTAAGCACCTTCGAGACACAAGCTTAGTTTTGTGATGTTTAGGGGAAAGAAAGTGTCTTAAAGGGCTCAAGTTTATGAAATGGACTGAGCTGATGTGTCAGCTTTAAGTAACTAATAAATGTAATCAGTTCCCACTAAACTCTAGGCACTAAGAAAATGTGGTTCAAAGGGTTAAGTTCTAAGAGTGGAACATGGTAAAAATGGCTGGTGGGATAATTTCTCTGAAGACAATTAAAGGAAGTGCAGAAAATGACACAGAGCAGACAGGGGCTTTATGGGCAGGCCTTCCTGGGAAGGTGAAGTTAGAACAGAGACCAGAGGTGAGTGAAAGAGTAAGTTCTGTGCCCTGCAGTGAAGGTCGGGGTAGAGGGTGAAGAGGGAAACATGCTCCAGACAGGAAAGAGTAAGTGCAGGCTAGTGAGTCTGTTCCAAAGAAGGGTTCTCCTTGGGTCCCAGGACAATAACACGCAAACTTACTCCCTCCATACTTACTCGCTCACTCACTCCAGCTACAGCACGTGGGATCTAGTGCCCTGACCAGGGATCGAACCTGAGCCCCCTGCATTGGGAGTGCTGAGTTTCAGCCATTGGACCACCAGGGAAGTCCCAAGGGTAACAACTTTTTATTCAAAAAAGTTGCTTTCCTGGATCCCCCTGGTGGCCCAATAGTTAAGATCCAGCTCTGCCAATGCACGTGCTGCATGGCAAACAGTTTCTTTTTTAAGGTTGCTTCTTATACTAGGTGAGTGGGTAGTGTTCAAAGATAAATTGAAGCGTTAAAAAATTTTTAAGAGTTTATTTAATCAAAAGTCAACTCATATAGGACAATATTTACTGGCAGGAGCTGAGGAGAGGCTTTCATAGAGAAAAAGTAGAAACAAAATAAGGAAATGACTGATTGGCTGAAGCCCAGCAAGTTGTTTGTGATTGGTTGGTGTTAGGTGTCAATTTCATAACCCTGAGGCATGTCCAGGTTTGGCTTTCGGTTTGCTACCCAGGCCACTAGGGCATCAGCGCCACCTCAGTCTCACGGCCTCTTTAATTAATACGACAGTCGAATAGTGGGTAAGTAGGTCCATGAATAAGTGAAATTTGGGTATGACCTGGTTCTTTATTGGCTTTCTAGTTGCTGTGGCATACACTAAAACTAACCATTTAACCACTCACTAGGTGTCCTGCTATTTCTGTTACTTCCCTCCCTTTGGAAAGGCCTACAGTACTCTCCCAAGTGACCACACGCAACCATCTGCATTTCTTTCCAATCCCTTCCACACAGCACCTGGAATGCAGCAAGGGAAGTGAGTATCTGTCAACCAGACTTCCTTTAAAAACACCCCCTTTGCAGATCCAAAGCCTTGGTTACAAAGGACAGCACCCTTCTGGTTCAGGTCTCTAATTTCAAAAGCAGGGGATCACAGGAATTACAAGCACCAATGCCCTGACCTTTCGGGAGCACTTCCACCACTGGGGACCAAGTGAAAAACCAACTCACCTATTATAGTGTGGGAGCAGACTGCAAAATTTCCCAGTCCCATTCTCACAGCCATAGAGTTCTCCTCAAGAAGTCATTAACGGCATTTACAGAAGGATAAAAGGATATTTAGAGAACTGGGCTTTCCCCAGGAAATGAGGTAGCTTTGTGACTCACAGTATAAAAGAAATCAATGAGAATCAGTTGGCCAGCGATATAAAGTATATGTTAGACAAAAAGAAAGGAGAGGTAGAGCGAGATGGTTTAAATCACTGCCATATTCAGGGGATGGCAGGGCATTTCCCGCTCCTGCCCTCCAATCCATTCATGGTGACTAATTCAAGTTCAGCCTTTTCAAAACCTTAAACGGGCAGAGGACTCTATTTCAGACATCTCCCTTGTCCGTGTGGTTTCTGAGTTCACAGCTGAAACAGACAGACATTTGCGGATTTTACTAAAGGCATATGGCATTTACATACTATTTCCTATCTTCTCTATTCTTTGTACAGGAGGATGTTATACTCCTTATTAGATGAAGCTGGGAAAGATTCATTGCTATCTCTCTAGCTGGTACATCACACAACTAAAAAATGATAGAGCCGAATGTCAAATCCAGGGTTTTTAGGAATACCATGATGCATCTGAGGGTAATTAAAAATAAATACATTAATAAAAATATCTATCTCCAGTCAAAAATTGACTTCTTCCTCATTTGTAACCTGATGAATAGAAATACATCTGTGTCCTCACAACATCATCTAGGAACAATTTTTCTTTCCAAGTGAATCTCCCAACAACGTACCGCCCTTTGATGTTGACATCAAAATTTCTGCCCACAAACCGACCAGCATACCATCCTTCTCTCTGCACCCAATGCAAAGACTTTCTGTCAAGCTTTTTTCTTGAATCATATCTCCAGCACACTGCCTCTACTCATTCCTTCCCTGCTTCTCATTCATCACTAGGAGGGGAGATACAGGAGTTCTATAAACCAGGGGTCCCCAACCACCTGAATACAATGCCTGATGATCTGAGGTGGAGCTGATATAATACTAATAGACATAACATGCACAATTAAATGTAAGTGCTTGAATCATCCCAAAGCCACCCCCACCCCCATCTGTGGAAAAACTGTCTTCCACAAAACTGGTCCCTGGTGCCAAAAAGGTTGGAACTGCTGCTATAAACTGCTTATTACTCAAAATTTTCCTGCCTCAATTTTAGCTGCATTATGTCTTTACTCAGGGTGTGATCACCTCCTGGATCAATATCTGTTTGGGTTCTAGACTTCAATTTGAAAGGCAACCTTAATTAAACAGCCCTTGTGAGCAAGATACACATAACTGCTATCTGAAGAGGTGTTTGTGGAGCTCTCAGGATCCTCCCAATAGTAACACATCCAGAGAAAGTTTGTATGAGGAAAGTGTGTTGCCAGACTTCATACATGGCTCACACCAAGGCAGGGTGTCATTCTAGCAAGACGCAGAGAACCTGCAAGACGAAGAAGCTGGGTTGGGCACAGAGCGACTGCCAGGCAGCGTGGCATGTTCACCCCTTAAACACTCCATTTCATTCCAAGGTACCCGAACGATAATAGACTTTGTTCTAATTGGATTGTCTGCAATGAGCCAATTTAAGTGCTAAATGCTGCGAATTATTCAGCCTGACATAGCAATGCACTGATGTGAGCCGCTGCAGGGCAGGAGGTCTGTACAAAGTGGAAGTTCCTGAAGCATAAGGAGGAGCCTCGCGCATCTAGCTTGGCAGACCTCCACCGCAGATTCAGACTGTCTGCACAGCTGCAGGAGACCCAGAGAGCATCGGCTGCCACCTTGACCCCAAACACATCTGCCATCAGCCCACATGGCTGATTCCATAGCACCACTGGGGCAAAGACAGGTAAAAGGCTTAAAAGAAGAACGAATGGCTCAGAACACAAGGAAAGATTTTCCACAGGAAAGGGCATCCTTCACCATCACTCTGGGTTCTGTTATTTTCACATCACATTTTAAGAATTTAAAAACATTTTTAGACTTAAATTTTTAAATTTCACAATGTTTAAACTCATCAGGGTATTGGCTAGAGGTTTAAAATTAGTGTTTAAAAGCTTGAGATTTGGAATGGAACTGGATCCATCACATGCCAAGGCAAGTTACTTAATACTTCTATACTTCAGTTTCTTCATTTAAAAAAATGGGCATGATAAAAGTGTCTACACTGCCCCAGACTGGGATGAAGATTTAAATATACATAGGGATTCTAAACATGTATGGAGCCTAACATAAGCTAGTGATTAAAATGTACAGTATATATACAGATGCATAATGTATATAGTATCTACAGAAACATAATAGCAATTACATGGGAGTTTTCTCCCAAAACAGATTTAAAGAGAAATAACTAGACAACATCTACAGAACTCCATCTGGAACCTTAATGAAGATGAAGATTTAAATATACATAGGGATTCTAAACATGTATGGAGCCTAACATAAGCTAGTGATTAAAATGTACAGTATATATACAGATGCATAATGTATATAGTATCTACAGAAACATAATAGCAATTACATGGGAGTTTTCTCCCAAAACAGATTTAAAGAGAAATAACTAGACAACATCTACAGAACTCCATCTGGAACCTTAATGATCACTATTTCATGTTACAGGACACAAAAGAAGGTGCCTGATTTGAACAGGAGATTTTCTTCTCAGCACAGTTCTGTCATGGCTTCCCCTGTAGAATTTATTTATAAAAAACACTGAGGGGGAGGTCAAAATAGATGGTCTCTAGGGTGCCACTTAGCACTAAAATTAGGATTTTCAAAATCAATTTATAACTATAATAATCTTCTAACTAAAATGATTTCCAACACTGCCCTAGTTCTGAATCAAGCTATATTTTCATGAAATCCTATGGCTCTCTACACAGAGCCCAAAGGAAGTCTAGGTCATGGTAAAAACTCAATTTACCAATGCCAACAACAACAACAAAATACAGAGCCAGATTTTAATGGCTCAAGAGAAGAATGTTCCTTCAGTTTCCTGACTAAAGGGTTAATTAAAATCTCTTCCATGCCAAATGCAACTGATTCAAATTGGGCTGAGGGACTGAAGTGCCATAATATTCCTATCTGACTTAACAGTGTTTTCTGTATAGATTCTATTCATAAGAATCAACAGTTGAATAGTTTGACAATTTTCCCCTTATATGTGCTAAGTCATACAAACCTAGTCACGTTCATTCAAGAATGGGCTGTGATTATTTGTGCTGTTTTCTTAGGAGCTGTGAAAGCAACCTAAGCTACCTTAAATTCAGAGTCACTATGTGGCATTTCCTATATTATTCAGATTTGCGTGTGTGTCTGTGTGTACTCGCCTAGTCTTGTCTGACTGTTTGCAATCCCATGGACTGTAGCCTACCAGGCTCCTGTCCATGGAATTTTCCAGGCAAGAATATTGGAGTGGGTTTCCATTTCCCACACCAGGGGATCTTCCCAACCCAGCAACTGAACTCCCACCTCTTTTGTCTCCGGCACTGGCAGGCAGATTCTTTCCCATGTGCTACATTCAGTTTCAGGTATCTGACTTTAAATCAAATGATAATATGAATGAAGCTTGGTAAACTCTAATAACATCTCCTAAGATGTAGTGCTCTTGCTGAAAAATTAATTTCAATTTCCAGCCTATCTGAAAAATAACACTCCCTGAACTTGCAGGGCTGGGGAGTTCCTATTAAACCTCACTCAGCAAAGTCCAAAACTATAGCTTCTGAAGAAGGATTCACAAACTTTGCTATGCTAATCTCTAGAAACAGCCCAAGGAATAATAAGATGATGACAAATAAGATATATTCCGCAGCTCTATTTACAGAACAACGCCTTCCTGAAAGTTGAAGCCGTCTCTTGCTAAGAACAGTAAAGAAACACAAATACATTAATCAGGATTTCAGTTTAACTCCCCCACCACCGCCATGCTCCAGCCAACGAGAGAAAAATGAGAGATATTCTGAAAGAATCTGTAAACACAGAACAAACCAAGTGGTTGAGAAAGACTTCCTTTCTTCAGAACATGCTGCAAGGGCAGGGAAGGCAGGGTTAATCTATAGAGCTCTTCATCTTAAAATGCATTTTAAAATTCTGTCCACATAAAAATTGTTTTGTAAGAAACAGATTTTGATTTTAAAAGAGTTAATCTAGTCACGTTTAATGAAACTAAAATGAATCCCTTATAAAGCCTGCATCTTCTTCCCCACCCTTTCCCTCCTCCTCTTCAGGGCAGAGGTAGCAATTTTTGGGGGGTATGTGTATATATACATACACACCTCCTTATCTCTCTAGTGTCAGTCGCTCTGCTATTGCTGCTAAGTCGCTTCAGTCGTGTCCGACTCTGTGTGACCCCATAGATGGCAGCCCACGAGGCTCCCCCGTCCCTGGGATTCTCCAGGCAAGAACACTGGAGTGGGTTGCCATTTCCTTCTCCAGTGCATGAAAGTGAGAAGTTAAAGGGAAGTCGCTCAGTCGTGTCAGACTTAGAGACCCCGTGGACTGCAGCTCACCAGGTTCCTCCGTCCATGGGATTTTCCAGGCAAGAGTACCGGAGTGGGGTGCCATTGCCTTCTCCTGTCAGTTGCTCAGTCATGTCCAAATCTTTGCAATCCCATGGACTGCAGCTCTCCAGGCTCCTCTGTCCATGGAATTCTCCAGGCAACAATACTGGAGTGGGAAGCCATTCCCTTCTCCAGAAGATCTCCCCGACCCAGAGATTGAACCCAAGCCTCCCACATTTCGGGCAGGTTCTTTACCGTATGAGTCACCAGGGAAGCCTTATCTTTGTATAACTCATTTAAATATTAAAGTAACACATCTTTTCTTGAGGATCCATCTTTTACTTGGTATTAAGCTAGGAAGAAGATTGAGCTAATAAAATCAGGCAGGTAGTTCACTCCGAAGAAGAAAGACACTCATGTCATTTCAGAACAACATCTTTACTCATGATGATAAAGCTGGTTCTGACTTAGGAAGAATACTATCAGATGCTTAAGCAGGAAAACAAGGGGATGGGCAGATACCTCCCTCCTACACGGCTGTCTTTACAGCAGGAAAAGAGGCCTCGACAATGATGACAGCCAGATGGCAATGAACTGCCGAACAGAGCTGAGCGTCCCCAACACGGGCCTATAAAATGAGCAAGGAGCAGAAATCTCAAATCCCTGGAGGCACTGATTTGAACTGAGTCTTAGAGTAAAAGACTCATCTTCAAGAACATCAATGAACCTTATATCTGATTCCAACACAAAATCACAAAGAAATACGTCAAGTAAAATGAACTCCTTCCAACACAAGAAAAGTGGGTCAGAGGACTTTAAAAGCCAGGTATCAGTGGCATCTTTATCTTGACCTTCATCCGATTTCTGATCCTAACGTCTGTGACAGAACCATCTGCCTGAGACCTGGTCCACTTAAGATGGGGACTGAAATGCCTCCGATGAGAAGCAAGGCAGCTCCACCACCCCCGTTTCTATCCAGAGAGGGAATAAACCAGAGCCTTTTTGCTCCCACTGTGAAATATACCCAATTAGCTTGGAAAAGGAGGAAGTTTTCTTTCTGTTATAGCACAGACACAAAAGGAAACTCTCTAGCAGACTTGGGCTAATCTCTGAGAGCTGAACTTTTCTCGTAAGACCATACCTCTCATTTTACATGGCTTTGAAAAAAACCAGACATTCCCAGTGGTGACAAGAAAGCCCTGGAAGGAACCGAAAGCTGAGCGCATTCCCTCTGAGGTTAGTAACATAATGGAGAACACTGATTTGAACTTAGATGAACAGGACAACAAGAACCCAGTCAAGGTGTTAACTTATTGAGGAATATGCTAACAACAGAAAAACAAACAAACAAAAAAGGTCCAGACCACTGGGTATCCCTTCTTGGAGGATCATGAAAGCAAGACTGCAAAAAGACAAAGGAAAAGAAACCCTGATAGAAATACCCAGAAAACTCTTGGCAACTGCTGAAGTCACGTATCTGTAGGGTGGCTATACCTTCACACAGTGTATTTGTATGAGGTGGGGCAAAGTGCCCCTTGCTCTGAAATGGGGCCCTCATCTGCCCTTGGGCACTGTTCCTGTACAGTGAACATCCTGCCCAGCTGTCAACAGCAGCCCTTCTTTCACATGTAAAAGTCCATGTTATTTTCAGCCTGAGAGAAATCAGTAAAGAGAAGAGAAAGTAGAAGAAAAAGAAATATTTTTAAATGGTGGGGAAAAAAAAAATAACTTCAAACCTAACCATCATGATATGACTTGTTTCAAATCCACGCAGTCCGTTTCCTCCCGGTAACCCAAAATACCCTAGCAAACCACTCTTGGAATAACTCTAGGCTCTGCATAATTTAAATGTTTTAGAAGAAACCCCTGACTGCATGGAGAATAAAGAAATGCCAACCTCCCAAACCTAGCTCCCAATTGACAAGAATAAGGGGAATTAAATATCAAAACTATGCAGATTATTCAAGTATATCAAACAAAAAGGCAAAGATCAAAAAAACAACCATGAAAGTTTTGGAAAAGACTGCCAGTCTTCTGTGCACCAGAATCAATCATAATGACAAATTCCGATGGATTTTTTTTCTTTGCCTTTTTTTTTTTGGATACATTAAAGGGTAATTGAGTCATGCTTAAGTGAAGCTTTGCAGTTTGAGTTCAGTAAGCAAAGCCTAATTCTAAATGATGCTGAGATACTATGGAATGCAAATCCATAAATAATTTTTACATTTAAAAGGGAACCAAGAAAATACACTCTCTGATATATGAATTTCTATCTTTTCAGGGGAAAATTTCTCACCCAAATGAAAAGAAGCCCTACTGTTTGGGTTTAGTTTTAGCAGTGCTAAGGGGCCATGACTATATTTCAATGGGAATTATTCATAAAGAAGGAGCATATTCCAAAGCTGACTGTATATTGTTACATATTTTTGAAAAGTATCAGAGGATATTCTTAGAAATATACCTGCAAGGTTCCAAAAACACTCTAAAACACAGTAATCAGGATGGGGTCCTGACTACCTGTACCTTACACCACTCACAGAAAGAAGAGATTTGATTACTTTGGGAGGACATCAAAGGATGCATACCAACAATTTAAATAGAGGAAAGAGAGGGTATAAATCATCCTGGTGGAAAACACACAGATTTACCAGGAGAGAAAGAAATGTAAATTGAAACAGCTTTAGAGTTACACTTCAGAGGTATTAAAATACAATGAAATTATAAAACTCAATTTTGGTGAAGCTCTAGATAAACAGGTACACACTGCCTGGCAATGAAACCAACTTCAATCTTTCTTAATGATCTAGCAGCCTTTGATAAGAGCTGTTCAAAAGCAGTAATTCCAAAGAAATAACTCGGGGAAAAAAGACATTAATTTATACCAAGAAATATTATATTTCATTACAGAGTATGAAACTGAAGACAACCTAATGCTTCAAAATAGCGGAACAATTATACAAACCGCGACACAGCAGCACCGTGTGTGATACTCTGCACACACAACCCTATTGAAAATTAAACCTATAGCTACTGTTAATAACAGAGAGAAATGTATTTAAGTAAACATTTTCGATCAGCAAGGAAAATGCAATTAAAGGTATTTTATATCGTAAATGTAAAAAGTAGCCTTGAAAGAAGGCTCAAATGGATAAATCTATCCAAATGTCTAGTGAAAATGAGTCACGAAGCCAGAGTCAGGAAATCTGCATTTAATATGCATCCATTTTTATTCCCGTATCAACAAAGATTAATTGCACTTCCGTGTCTCAAGTGCTAAGTTAGATGCTTGGGAAACAACAGGAAAGAACAAAGACACAGGTACTGACCTCATCAACTCCCAAATGCCTCTGTCCTCACCCTTTTGTCTTTAAGCAGAAAAAGGATTAGATACCATAGGTATAGAAGGACTTTCAAAGAAGGAAGCAGAGGCTGCCACGGGGGAACTTGGAGAGACCTCACCTCGTATGAGGATACAGGCGGGCTTTCCTGGAGATGCAGTGAGTCATCGGGAGGAATTCTTATCAAAGAGCACAGGGCACAGCAGGTGGGGCCGGAGAAGTCCCTGGAAGGGTAAGGAAGTAGCCTCTTGGGGCTGCAAACAAGGCACAGGGGATGACCAGACTCAAGGATTAATAAACAAGGGGGGACATTGAGACCCAGCCAAGATGCAGACCTTTCCCCTAAAAGCCAAGGGGAGCCACTGGAGCTTTTCAGCAAAGACACAGATTTACCAGGAGAGAAAGAAATGTAAATTGAAACAGCTTTAGAGTTACACTTCAGAGGTATTAAAATACAATGAAATTATAAAACTCAATTTTGGTGAAGCTCTAGATAAACAGGTACACACTGCCTGGCAATGAAACCAACTTCAATCTTTCTTAATGATCTAGCAGCCTTTGATAAGAGCTGTTCAAAAGCAGTAATTCCAAAGAAATAACTCGGGGAAAAAAGACATTAATTTATACCAAGAAATATTATATTTCATTACAGAGTATGAAACTGAAGACAACCTAATGCTTCAAAATAGCGGAACAATTATACAAACCGCGACACAGCAGCACCGTGTGTGATACTCTGCACACACAACCCTATTGAAAATTAAACCTATAGCTAGTATTAATAACAGAGAGAAATGTATTTAAGTAAACATTTTCGATCAGCAAGGAAAATGCAATTAAAGGTATTTTATATCGTAAATGTAAAAAGTAGCCTTGAAAGAAGGCTCAAATGGATAAATCTATCCAAATGTCTAGTGAAAATGAGTCACGAAGCCAGAGTCAGGAAATCTGCATTTAATATGCATCCATTTTTATTCCCGTATCAACAAAGATTAATTGCACTTCCGTGTCTCAAGTGCTAAGTTAGATGCTTGGGAAACAACAGGAAAGAACAAAGACACAGGTACTGACCTCATCAACTCCCAAATGCCTCTGTCCTCACCCTTTTGTCTTTAAGCAGAAAAAGGATTAGATACCATAGGTATAGAAGGACTTTCAAAGAAGGAAGCAGAGGCTGCCACGGGGGAACTTGGAGAGACCTCACCTCGTATGAGGATACAGGCGGGCTTTCCTGGAGATGCAGTGAGTCATCGGGAGGAATTCTTATCAAAGAGCACAGGGCACAGCAGGTGGGGCCGGAGAAGTCCCTGGAAGGGTAAGGAAGTAGCCTCTTGGGGCTGCAAACAAGGCACAGGGGATGACCAGACTCAAGGATTAATAAACAAGGGGGGACATTGAGACCCAGCCAAGATGCAGACCTTTCCCCTAAAAGCCAAGGGGAGCCACTGGAGCTTTTCAGCAAAGGAGGGACCTGACAGGGTTTGCTCAATTCTGCTGGGCTGCACTGCAGGGAGGCAGTAGCTTATGGAAGGAGCGGCTGCACAGGAGGGGCAAGACCTGAGGTTGTTCAAGGCAAAAAGAAAGGCTCGAATTAATCTCAGGGGTATCGTGCAGTCACAAAGTCAGCCCCAAGTGCTGCAGAAGTGACTTCATGCTCGGCTTCTTCAACACAGTCAAGAAAATACAGTAACTACTCCAAGAAAAGGAAGGGAAACGCAAAACTCAAAACAGAAATAGATTTAAGCAAGCAATTTCCAAGAGAGGAAAATGCAATGGTTAAAGATATAAAATGATGTTCAACCTCAACAGCAACAAAAGGAAGGTAAAAGAATGAGTTACCATTTTATACCCACTGGGTTGGTAACCATTAGAACATCAGGCACATTACTGGTCCACTCATTGAATTCCAGATACAAAGGATGAAAGCATAATAGGGTGATATGATCATTCTGGGGGCTTCCGTGGTGGCTCAGACAGTAAAGAATCCCACTGGAGTGAATGAGACCCGGGTTCAATCCCTGGGTCAGGAAGATCCTCTGGAGGAGGGCATGGCAACCCATTCCAGTCCTCATGTCCCTTTCTCTGTCCCATGGACAGAGAAGCCTGGTATGCTGCAGTCCATAGGGTCACACAAAGTCAGACACAGCTGAAGTGAGTAAGCAGCAGCAGCAGCGTGGTCATTTTAGCTAGGGACCAAGTAGACTGTGGTGAAATTCGGTAATAACCAAAGTCAATGGTACAACTCAAGAAGCCCATTTTGGATGGATGAATACACAAACGCACAAACATGCACACATACACATATAGCTGTTTTCCTCCTCCAGGGGATCTGTCGCATCCAGGGATCAAACCATGTCTCTTGCATTGGAGGCAGATTCTTTACCTGCTGAGCCATCAGGGAAGCACACACACGCACGCACGCACGCACGCACACGCACACACGCGCACGCATGTTCAGTTCAGTCACTCAGTCATGTCCGACTCTTTGCGACCCCATGGACTGCAGCACACCAGGCTTCCCTGTCTTTCATCAACTCCTGGAGTTTGCTCAAACTCATGTTCATCGAGTCAGTGTTGCCATGCACCTCTATGCATACATATCTTTATACATAAAAGGTCCATAAGGCAACAGGTGTAAGGCTCCTCGTGGTAGCACTGTGAGTGAAAAACACAAGTTACAGACACCCAAGGGGCCTTTTCCTGTGGGAATGGGTAAGCAGAATGGGGTGGATGGATGCGTGCAACACTGCACAGCAAGCAAAAGCAATGAACACATAAGATGTAAATAAAACAGTGGAGAGAAATTTTCTAAGCTGGCATTGATTGAAACTGAACAATAACAAATTGAGTTCTAAACACAAAACATGCAGGTGAATTAAAACCATTACTAGTGAGGTTCTTTGGAAAAGAAAAAAATGCAATCAGAATGAAGGGAAAAAAATAATGAGTATAACATGTAGGATCTTTTCACAAACTGAGTATGAAACACAACATAAAGTATTTGATGCCTTCTGAATCTTAGGCCCAAATTTTACAAGTTAAATTTCTAAATTATTTTGAAATTAACTTTAATATTTTCCAGTGATAAATATCATGGTACCAATATTAGTAACTGTATTTTTCTAATAAATCTTACCAATTCAAGATTTTTTTTAATGACTGTACTATCTTTCACATCTAAACTGCCCAATACTAAAAATGTTAAAAACCTGAGCTGACAGAGATTCATATTAGCTTGCTAGAGGGTACATTTAGCCTGAGAGAACAGTTCCCTTATGGTCCCAGAAAATATTTACGAAACTTGTATCATTTCCTTGACTTCATAACAGGAAATCTGAAATATCTGGTAACTGATCTCTGATTTTTCTCAGAGCATGTAAGCTCCAACATGCTCAAAAAATTATCACAAAATTGGCCAAGGACTGACGCCAAGAATAGCCTTGCTATTAAAAGTACCTGGTTATTCAAAAGGGGTGGGAAAAGCCATTTCAATATTACTCTTCGAAAACACAAAAGCCTTTTTAGAGTTTCTAAGATGGTATTAAGCGCCAAGGAGAGTCAAGGAAAGGAACAGCCCATGTCACGTTTCATGGGGTGTCACATTGCGGGGCAATGTTTCAGGGCCCCTGCCTTGTCAGCTTTCACACAACATCCAGCATTCAGGGACTTGGGGCCCTCGTGTGTAAGCACGAACCCCTGAAATGATTTAAGTCTGCAACCACAGCAACATAATTAATGCTCTGTCTTTTAATGTCAGTATTATTCATTTTTATGTAGATTGGTGGTAACTTCTGCCTCACCAACAGATTCTCATTATGTCTGCTTAAGCACATAAAAATCAAATTAATTCATGTTTGCTTTCTTCCTATCTGCCCTTAATTCCTGCAGAGAAGAAACACAGAAGCAGAAGGTTCCAGGGTTTATTACTGTGCTGAGTCACTAAATTATACAGGATTGAACTGCCGATCCTAAATTACTCACGATTCTAACTAGGTCCCTCAAAGCTTATACCCAGAATTGGGGTCAAATGCGCCCTGTGACCCTCGCGAACATATGTATCATAACTAGATTTCCATTCCTAGGATACGGATTTTAAATATGGATTCGAACCTGTCCCTGTTGAACACTTAGAAAGGAAACAAGTTCTTTAGCTTTTACTACAACTGAGAAAGAAATTCCAGAGACAAGTCTGACTTCAGATAAAATCAGAGCAGCTCAGGCTTTTCCAGGGTGGAGAGTGATCATCTGTGTTCTTAATTACAGGAGCTTTGATCTGCACCTGGCTTATGGTTCTACCTGGTATTTGGAATAGCCATCCAAACTGGAAATATAAATTCACAGAATAAAGTAATTTTTCGCATTTCCCTTCATAAGAGTTTTGCCTAATAAAATGACCTACAATAACGATACACACATTCAAAGATGACATGCAGATTTCATCTCAGCATGGAGCCAGTGTGCAGAGCAGTGCTGAGAAGAATTAGGAGGGTAAATGGGGCTCTGCTAGGAAAACAGATCCACTGGTAAAGAATCTTCCTGCAATGCAGGAGACCCCAGTTCAATTCCTGGGTCAGGAAAATTCGCTGGAGAAGGGATAGGCTACGGAATTCCAGTATTCTGGCCTGGAGAACCCCATGAACTATACAGTCCATGGGTCGCAAAGAATCAGACAGGACTGAGCGACTTTCACTTTCACTTCCTTGAGCACAGAGAAAAAGGAAATACTTGTAGGATTAATCTAGGATTAAGTCTTTCCAATTACTGGGTTTAAAATGAATCTTTGAGACTCACTCTTAAGCTTTTCTTAGCAACAATACAAACCAGGCATATTCTATAATGAGTACTGATTATGGAAGACCATTCATATGAAAGAAGAGAAGAAAACTGAGAAGGCAAGAGCACACTGAAACAGAAAAGGCTACCCCCAAAACAACTGCTCAAGAAAATGCTGTATAATTTCAAACTTTGTGTGTTTTAAATTGTCCAACTCAAACGTTCAATCACATCATTAGTGGATCAGTCAATTCTGTTTCCTCTTAAGGGAGAAAAACAGAGCTATTTCCAAAAAGAAAGCTCAACACTTTTCTTAATGTTTAAGCCAGAAGTAACAGTAGTCGGACCTTTAAAAACCTAACTCAAATAAGTTGACTACTATGAATACAATCTCATGATATAAAAATTTCAGGAACTAAAATGTTTTCCTCAGATATGATTTAGTTTCTCTAAAACTTTACTTTCTCCATGATAAAGAAAAATCCTTTCCAACTCTAATGATAACACATGCAACTGAAGGACCTAAGCTACTCCATTTTGTTAACAGAAAAACTCCATTTTGTAAGGTTCTGGGAAAAGAGCCTTTGGAAATCCCTTGACCTCACCCCACCACCCTCGAGCCAATTGAACTCCAGACCAGAATCTCCTGACTTGACGTTCGGGAATTCGTGGTCTACCTAGGTAATGGGAACCAATCAGAACCCGTGGCCAGCCCGGGAAAGGGTAACCAATCAAAACCCAACACCTAACATTCAGAAAACGAAGATCATGGCAGCCAGTCCCATCACTTCATGGGAAATAGATGGGGAAACAGTGGAAACAGTGTCTGACTTTATTTTTTGGGGCTCCAAAATCACTGCAGATGGTGACTGCAGCCATGAAATTAAAAGACGCTTACTCCTTGGAAGAAAAGTTATGACCAACCTGGATAGTATATTCAAAAGCAGAGACATTACTTTGCCGACTAAGGTCCGCCTAGTCAAGGCTATGGTTTTTCCTGTGGTCATGTATGGATGTGAGAGTTGGACTGTGAAGAAAGCTGAGTGCCAAAGAATTGATGCTTTTGACCTGTGGTGTTGGAGAAGACTCTTGAGAGTCCCTTGGACTGCAA
>SJYX01016251.1:208146-278345 GCA_006410675.1 Oreotragus oreotragus
ACTTTCACTTTTCTCTTTCATGCATTGGAGAAGGAAATGGCAACCCACTCCAGTATTCTTGCCTGGAGAATCCCAGGGATGGGGGAGCCTGGTGGGCTGCCGTCTATGGGGTCACACAGAGTCAGACACGACTGAAGTGACTTAGCAGTAGCAGCAGCTTATACACTGTCTGACTCCAATTATATAACTTTTGAAGTGATAAAGTTTTTAAAAATGGAGGACAGATCAGTGGTTTCCAGCAACTGGGGCAGGAGCTAAGAGGGAGCTGGGTGTGGTTGATAAAAGGCAAACACCAGAGATCTTAATGGTGTTGAAATTCTTCAGCATCTTGACTATGGTGGTGTATACATAAACCTAAACAGACTATAAAACTGTATAGAATACACACACACACATATGATATAATGTCAACACTCTGTGATATGCTACAGTTTTGTAAAATGTTACCTTTCAGAGAAGCAACTGAAAGATGGAAGAGGTCTCCCTGTATTATTCTGTACAACGGCATGTGAATCTTCAATCTCAAAAGAAATTTAAATTAAAAAAAAAAAAGATACAGGAATAAATTTTTTAAAAAGGTCTAGACTGAGAAACCTGAAGCGTATCACTTTAAAATTCATCAAAGCCAAGCCCAAAGTGTGTTTTGAAAAGCCAAGGACTCCCTTTAAAGGTGGAGGATCACTTCCAATACAACACCCTTCCCACTGAGATTTAGCTAGCAGGATACTGAATACTAGATACTAGCAGAAGTCACCCAGGGAAGCAACTCGTGCTTATCTGCAGATAAGTCACAGCACATCACTGAATCCCAGGTCTCATTTTTATCAATGGTCTCAACTTCTATTCATACTAAAATTTTGCCGTAAACTGCTATCAAGAAAGCCCCACAAACAGATATTTAGGAACACCAAAGCTGACTTCCTAACATAAAACGTCCTTCTGGTGGTATTTTCAAAGTAAACAGGTGGCCTCCTCTGTCTTAAGATATGCCGATAACTGCTACTCGGTTAGTAAGATCAAAATCCCACACATTTATATGTACGGCATGCAATTTCACAAGCTGGCGAATTTGGAGCAAATCATTAGCTGCACCATAAACTTAATCAGGGGCAAGACAGGCCGGCAGATCTAAGGAAGATTAAAAGGACAGGGAGAAAAGCATTTGGATACCCACAAAGGTACTACACTCTGGAAGCACAAATGGCTTGTAGGAAAGGACATGAGTCAACTCTTTGGGGGCACTTCCTCCAAACACAGGATCAAGAACTAACCCACATAAATCACTGCAGTTTCCTTAGTTCCTGCCCAGACCAACTAAATCAAGAGTAGTGCTCAAAAAGAACCACAATGACAAAGCTATCAAGTGACTTTATACACATGGAAATCACAGGACCCTGTTTAAGTACTTGCTTACAATGTATTGGTCTCTCCTTCAGATACCAGTCTGAAGACATTTCTGTTGTCACAGCTGGGGAGCAGGGCGGGGCTGGCTGTGCTACTGGCCCCTGGGGAGTGGCGGCCACGGATACGCTGCACACTCTGCAGGGTAAGAGCGGCCCCCAGAAACCAAGAATGATGAGGGTCAAATGTTATTGGTGCAGAGGTTAAACTCCTGAACGCCTGGACACTAGAACTGGGTCTAACCAGAGGAATACTCACATATAATGGAAAATAAGGGGACAAATATTTAGAGCTATTTATAGCTAATAACTTAGAGAGCTATCAAGTGGAGGTAACCTCCAGGACAGAGGTGGCTCTTAGTCCTCCATCTTCTGATTCAACTCCAAGAAGACGATGCTCTTATTGACCATTATTTTAACAACATCGTTTCTCAAGCCACAAAGCCCAAGTTGAAATTCCAGGTTTGCCCTGTAATATCTGAGTGACACTGGATAAATATGTTTGCTGCTGCTGCTGCTAAATTGCTTCAGTCGTGTCCGACTCTGTGCGACCCATAGATGGCAGCCCACCAGGCTCCCCTGTTCCTGGGATTCTCCAGGCAAGAACACTGGAGTGGGTTGTCATTTCCTTCTCCAATGCATGAAAGTGAAAGTGAAGTCGCTCAGTCGTGTCCGACTCTTCGCGACTCCATGGCTGCAGCCTACCAGGCTCCTCTGTCCATGGATTTTCCAGGCAAGAATACTGGAGTGGGGTGCCATGCCTTCTCCGAAATATGTTTGCTAAGTCTCAGTTATTACATGGAAAGGAACATAGATGTTCTTCTTTCTAAGAGCTCTTAGGAAAATAAATAAGATATGGGGTGTCAAAGAAACCATATTTGTTACTGCTAATGAGTTCTCTCCCTTTCTCACCCCACTATCTTTTTATTTCTTAGCTACCAATAAAGTCAACCACTTCTGATTCCTCATCTTTTTCAAGGTAAATCGGACTACTTTTTTAGCTTAGTTTCCTCTCTTCCAGCACTCAGTAAGAGCTGCCCATTTCTCATTACATATACTTAGTGTCATTTGCTTTCTCTGTGAAAAACCCCACTAAGCATCTTTATCAACCACGTAACTCACTTCACTAAGATAACCTTAATTATGAGACAAACATCTTTTCTATGATCAAAGCAGTTCAGAACACTTGAGACTAAAAGTTTTGCAGTTACATTCCTAAAGAGTTATCTATATAAATAAAATGCTTATTTTGGACCCTAACGATGCAAACTAGATGCCTCAGCTCAGAATTCAAAGTCTGGCAAACAAATATTTATCACACGCCACTGAGGGGCTGGCAAGGCTGGATACTAAGAATAAAATGGTGAACACACAAGCACAGCTCCTTCAAGGTTTAAAAGGAAATGTTTCTATCTTAAGACTGAAAAATGCAACAGGGTAACTAATTGGATGAAGGAAAACCTTCCTGTTATAGGAAATACCACCCAGTCTTCAAGTGGATCTTAGCAAAAACATCAAACCACCAAGGCTGCTGAACCCAGAAGCCTGGTTAAGAACTCAAAGCACTCAAGCCAGCTTATGGTTCTTCCAGGTACAGCTGATATAATCTAACCATTCTGGGTCTTATTTACTCAGATTGTTGAAAATAGGTAACCAAAGTACCTACCTTGTGGGATTCTTATGAGGATCAAATTAGTTATTACGTATGCAGTTGAATACCAGCTGGTAATCAATGATGCTATTATTATGCTTATTAGCAAAGGAATTTGAATCTTACAGCCTTGGCCTTTTGTAGCTCTTGATTCTTCCAAGCATCTACTAGAACGTCTTTCAGCAGCTTGTAGGCACATAACCTTTCCCAAAACATGCTACCTCCTAAAACCTCAGTAAGTTCTTAAATTTTCCACACTCTGAGCACTCCAGTTAGAACTTCCTTCCTCATGCCCCCTGCAGCATACAGCTCCCAGCAGGACGCATCTGCACTTCATCAGCAGGTGGCGACAGCAATGTGCCACCCATCAAAGTAACAGTCTAAATGCAACTACATCTGCTGCCTTGCTACCTCAGAAACTGAGAATGGATGCCTTGAACACATCAGGTCTGATTCTTATCCTGTATTATATCTCCTAGTTACCTGCCAGCGTAAAGCCTTAAGATCATCTTATTAAAAACTGAACAGAGCTGAATGTTGCATGTAGATGCATGTAGATACCGATGCATGTAGATCTGATGCATGTAGATACTAATAACGAACAACAGGGTTCAACTCCGTCAGCGTTGCAACCACACAGGGTGATAAATGGACATCTAAAATTTCTTCTACTTTAACTAACTGGACGGATTGGAAAATGTTCTTTGAGCTCTCTGAGGCTTATTTTCTCACCTGTAAAATGGAGATAACAATACTACTTCACAAAGCTATTGGAAAGATCCAGTAAATTTATTTCTTAAAAACAGCACAGCGCCGAGCACATTATTCACACCCAGTAAAACAAAGCTATTATTATTTTCATAGAGACTACTATGAAATTATTTGAAAACTCAGCTCAATTCATTTATGCTAAAAAATAAAAATGATTTTAGAGAAGTCACACAAATGTTCTTTAAAAAGTGCTAGCTTGCGGAAGGATTGACACTTACATGGGTGAACATTTATATCAACACTTTTCATTAAAGTGAAAAAGTCAATGTTTTGCATGCTGCTGCTGCTGCTAAGTCACTTCAGTCGTGTCAGACTCTGTGTGACCCCATAGACGGCAGCCCACCAGGCTCCCCCATCCCTGGGATTCTCCAGGCAAGAATACTGGAGTAAGGTAAAAAAGTTTCAGTAAGTACCAGATGTATAAATCGCAGGCTTACAAATCATATTGGCCTGTACTAGAACCATCTCCCTAAGATTCCAGATGAATATGCCTTTTCCACTTTAAAATCAACTTCTGGTTCTCTCCACTGCTCTCAGTCACCCCATGCTCTTTCCAGAATGTAGACATCTACATACGAACATTTCTTGACCTAGATCTTCATTCTCTAAATCATGTATCTGTTCACCATCATTAGGGCATTGCCAAGTTGACTAACCAAAAAATGACTAAGACTTTAGCCTGCAGACCTGCCTTTCCTACAGTAAGACAATAAAGCAAACTGTTTGAACATAAAAAAACCCATGTAGACTCCTGTCATTCAGAACGGAAGAAAAAGATTTCTTAGGGGGTAGACCTGAGCCAGCTGAGATCAAATGCGCAGTGGAATGAAGGATGAGAAAAGCCACAGGGAGATTAGCCTCTATATTTTTTAAAACAGATAGAACAGAAACTGGAAGTCAACAGCTTCTATCCATAAAAATATTGAATTTTCAATAACAAATGTCATGATATTAAACTGGTCAAACTGCAAAAGGACACAACTAATTATAAAACAAAGAGGTATTTTACACTGATGTAAAGTACAGATAGTGCAAACACAATTTGCAAAAACACCCTCGTGTTTCCTCATGCTGATGTTAGCTCTGTCTTCTGTCAGAAACCCAATGGCTAAAACAGGGTTTGAGTCCAAGTCAGCTGTAAAAGCCCATTTTTATACCAAATACCCTTTCTCAAATGCAAGAGTTCGTGAAGACTGGATTTCAACCCTCTGCACATTTGGAACAAAAAAGGATGAAGCAGAATAACACGACTATTTCAAGGAATGCCTGTAATTTCACTGTTGGTAAAGCTTCCAGATGTCTTAGCTCAAAGACTACAGAGCTACTGAGTTAGGGCCTAAAAACTGACAAAACCTTACAATGAAAAGGCCACAGACCCCCACAAATACCCCCTTCACCCATCACCTTGGGGAGAAAAGTGCTGAATGCTTGGCTCATCCAACACGTATTCACTGAAAAGGCAGATAGGAATAATCAAAGAACAGAAATGACTACATCCTCTGCTACGTTGTTTCTATAGTTAAATTGGGTGATCTGGTTAACCTTAAATATCAAGCTATGGATTATTTCCCATCCAATAAATACCTCAAGGATAGTAATTGAGTTTCAAGTCTGACCTTCAGACAGCAAAATATATCATACTCTGCCACTAAAAAGAATGCAACAACTGGCCCCATATACTCTGCAGAAAAGCTGAAGTGGGAGAAACTGAAAATATCTTTCTTCAGAAAGTATGAGAATAGTTAGTTATGTGCAAAATCTCAGGCTTTGCTGGCACCTCAGCAGCTCGCTTGCTGAAATGATGCCATGTGTTTCACAGAGAATCCTCCCCACTAGGCTTCTCAGACCTCACTTCTGTAACTTGTCTGCAGGTATGCCTCCGGATTAGAAGTCTCTTTTTTAATTAAATCTAGATTATGAACCTGGGTCTGCTGCAGAAGTGATGAGGCAAATAAGCTAAATATTAAAATAACAAGAAGCAAATACACACAAAGTCACATCTGCAGTTCATTATGGAAATACTTGAGCAGGGCATGACTGACTTCTGGGCCAGAGCATGTTGCCATCCTCATAAGAATCATCCACTTAAGACAACATTAATTAACTCTAAGTAGACGCTAATGTCTAAATCAGCTAACGACTCCAACATACACACCAGAAATAATAACAGCCTTTTAAACTTACAAAGTAAAAAACTGGTAGAATAGGACAACATGATAAAGGTTAAGTCTTCACATCGTATAGAAATACGCCTCTACTGTGTGAAATTTCAAATTTCCTAATCAAACCAGACACAATATGGACACGGACAAATGACACAGGAATCAGCTTAAAGCGATCACACTGGTCAAATCTGGAACGATCAATTTCAACACCAAAATAATCACAGTGATAGATAATATACCATTCAATAAAGAAATAATGTATGAGCCCTAATAATAAACATCAGTGAGTGGGGAATAACTGGGGAAGAAAGTACTTCCTTTTAGTAGAAGGCCAACTAACATAGAGAAATAAATACAAAGGAATCACAGAGTTAGAAACCACCACCATTTGGCCATTTTCACAGTAGTATCAGGAATTATCAATGGATATTAAAACTAGTGGGAAACGTCTGATGAAAAATAGCATATTAATACAGCTGCAAAGTATCATTTGACAAATAACTCAGGAAAGGAGTCGTTTTCAAGTTCAGAGATCTGGTGGACACATGATTTCATCTTAAATTTTGAAAGTCCACATCACTGTGTGCTGTGATGAGACGAACTGAAAAACCACAGCATAACCTATGATAAGTCCTGCCTTAGGTGCATGACCTAAATATAATCAAAGGAAACACTGGGGAAAATCTAATTTGAGTGATACTCTGAAAAATAGTCAAAAACAAAATAAGGTCTCCCCCACCCAAAACTCTCAAGGGCACAGAAAAAGACGCAAATGATTACCCAGTTACAAGACACATACCTTCTGTATCTCTGACTGTTTGCTTCTGTTTTATTAACACATATCCCTGATTTGATTTTACATCAATCCATTTTGATAATCTACAAAACTCTTTAATTCAATCTATAGCATTGTTCCTATGAAAAATTAGATTGAGTAATGTTCCTTTAACATCTTTGCATTTCCAGGAATGTGACCTCAGCAATATTTAGATAAGTAGTATATTAATTTTTAAGAGTGAAAAATATATGCACAGATACTCTGAGGGCCTCTTTTTCTGGCCTAAATAAACATGGATGATTTAACTCTTCACTCTTTCCCCCCTTTTCTCTCTCTCTGGCTTACTAAAACCAATCATCCATAATTAAAGCTTGGT
Organism: Oreotragus oreotragus; assembly: GCA_006410675.1. Taxonomy (NCBI): domain Eukaryota; kingdom Metazoa; phylum Chordata; class Mammalia; order Artiodactyla; family Bovidae; genus Oreotragus; species Oreotragus oreotragus. The sequence goes on from SJYX01016251.1 coordinate 215,288, forward strand.
AACACTTGGCTTACAATTTGCAGAACAGCAGGAGTTCAACCATGTAATGCTATTATTGCTCAAAGCCACCCCTAAATCCAACAAAAGGTTAAATAGCAGCTCACATACACAGTCCTCACAATTTCATTAATTGGTAAGTAAATGTCCCTTCTGGTGAGTATGTGTTTTTAGTTTCTCTTTGCCTTAAGAAATCTGAATACACTTCAAGACTGGGACGTGTTTGTAAACCGTGCATTGGGAAATCTCTCAGTGAGAAAATCTTCTAAAGTTTTGCTGGACTCTTTATTCTTAGCATGTGTCTTTCGCTGTGTCTAGAGGTCTTGTTAAAATTGGGTTAATGACTCTTGGTTAGGGCAAAGAAAAGACTGCCAGCAGTTTAGAAATCACAGCAGAGTTTCATCCTGCAGATCTGTTTTCACTTTCTTTACCTCCCCTCAGAAACGGCTGAATTTGTCTTAGCAGGCTGAAATGGGTATTAAAGACAGTACTGAAAAATAAGATGCTATGGTTATTTATACTTTAAAAACAGTATTTCCAGATAATGTTTAAGTGGAAGGCAATCAGAAAAGTAGAGTTGGAGAGGTGTTTTTTTTTCCCTTTATTATTATTAGCAGAGCATGAAAATGCTTCATTGCTTTGCTTGATCATCCATGAACACTGAGCACTGCTGGACTTCATCCCTAATCAAAACTTCACTTAAAAAAAAAAAGAGAGAAGTCCAGTCCTCTTCCTGATCAATTCTCTATGGCAGAAAAATACCACAACACTCAGAGTCTATGAAGCAAACATGTAATCAATTGCTTACACTCAATTAAGCAGAAAATAAAACCCTTCTATTTGGAAGAAGATTATAAAACACAAATCTGAAAAGAAACAGAAAATAGAAAGGGTAGTTAATAAAGCTCAAGATGATTGTGGTTCATGACTAACCAGCAAATATTCCCCCAACCACATGTCTTATTGTCAAATAATCTACAAGCTTTCTGTTTATGGGATTCCAGTTGTCTACCTTCCCCTCTTTCATTCTTGTGGCTCCAAACACCTACAGGTGGGCTCTAGTAAGGCACCTAAGATGTACAGCAGCCAACATCAGATCTAAGTGTTTTTGATCCCTCTTCTGTTTACTCCAGGTAATGGGTTTTTTTTGTTTGTTTGTTTTGTTTTTTTTGCAATGGTTTTCTTTGGATTTCAAAAAAAAATTTTAATAAAAGAAAAATAACATAAAAAGGTATTGTCAAAATGCCGGTAAGTAAATGAACTATTAGACAATCATTAAATATGACATTAAAACTGGAAAATTCCAAGAGGAAATGCTTACTCTTTTTTTTCTTGCCACACTGCACAGCACGTGAAACTTCCCCAACCAGGGACTGAACCCATGCCCCCTGCACTGAACACTGAAGAGTCTGAACCATCAGGAAATGCTTACTTTTATCAATTCAGTTCAGTCGCTCTGTCGTGTCCAACTCTGTTACCCCATGAACTGCAGCACGCCAGACCTCCCTGTCCATCACCAACTCCCAAAGTTTACCCAAACTCATGTACACTGAGTCGATGATGCCATCCAACCATCTCATCCTCTGTCGTTCCCTTCTCCTCCCACCTTCAATCTTTCCCAGCATCAGGGTCTTTGCCAGTGAGTCAGCTCTTCACACCAGGTGGTCAAAGTAATGGAGGTTCAGCTTCAACATCAGTCCTTCCAATGAACACCCAGGAATGATTTCCTTTAGGATGGACTGGTTGGATCTCCTTGCAGTCCAAGGGACTCTCCAGCATCTTCTCCAGCACCACAATTCTAAAGCATCAATTCTTCAGCGCTCAGCTTTCTTTATAGTCCAACTCTCACATCCATAAATGACCACTGGAAAAACCACAGCCTTGACTAGATGGACCTTTATGTCTATCTTTAAATAGATTGAAGGCAGGAGGAGAAGGGGACAACAGAGGATGAGATGGTTGGATGGCATCAGGAATACAACGAACATGAGTTTGAGCAAACTCCGGGAGTTGGTGATGGACAGGGAGGCCTGTGTGCTGTAGTCCATGGTGTTGCAAAGAGTCAGATATGACGGAGCAACTGAACGGAACTTAAATAGTTTTACACTCCTTCCCTATAAAAGGGTAGCAATTTCTCCATCACATCCCCTCACCGATGACTCTCCTGCAAAAGGAGAAGTAACTTGTATACTGACAAGGAAGTAGAGTCGAGTATTTTACAGGGTCTCTAACTCTGAGGATAGCTTATTCATTTTAGTTCTCTTTCTCTAAGTGGTGTGAGACATGCAACATGTTCCTGTAGTGTTGTCTAGCTCTTCCTTGCATGCCTCATCTCCTCATGGTCCTAAGATCTGCACTTAATGTGAAGAATAAAGATGCTCCACTATGACTATAGATACAGATGGTGACATCCTATCAGCATTGCTTTTAATTAAACAGTTTTGATCTGATACCTGATCTTTAAATCGAAGCTGGGTGAAAGGATAACAAGAAAGGATAATAAGACTGCACACGCGTGAGTTCTTACATAAATTAATTTAAATATGCATGTACGGAAAAAGAAACTAGGAAAAAACACACCAATGACGGCCAGCCCTTGGCAGCAGGAGAACAGGTAATCATTTTTCCTTCTTGAACAGTTGGCGTATGTTCCAAATATTCTACCGTATTGAAAAGAAACCCATACAAGTGTTTTTGGAAACAGTACAGTAGCATAGAGATTTTACAGAGAAAACTTCAGATAAGTTTTTGCCGGTTTTAAGCAAAACTGTCACAATTTATGGTGTTATGTGATCTATGAGATTTACAAATCGGTTGAAAAGACAGCAAAAACCCCACCTGTACACCTCATCGGCTTGTATTTTCATAAAAGAGCATGGTTTTCGAATTGGCAGATGGAAATAAATGACATTTTGCTCCAGCCGACAATGAAAGCAAGCACCCTTGTCAAGATTATTTACCAACTACCAATGCAGGACAGATCTCATAAGCGGCTCTGAGCAGAAGAGCAGGTCCTCCGATTAAACTTGAGCTTTCCTCTTTTCCAAACTTTAACCATGATTTTCCCTCGGGTTTTCTTTTGCTAGGGGCATTTAAAATCTGTCAGGAATCAAATTTGAAGATCACTGCCTTACAGTTTAGTAGAAGTGGCATGTGGGAATCTTGAAGCACCATGTAGCCTTGTATAAACAAACATCTGCTTTTTCAAACCAAAAAGAGAGGAGGGCCTTCAGACACAAAAAGTGCATTCCTTTAAAGACAATGTTGAATTTCTCAAAAACATTTAAGTTACTACTCCAATTACATAGACATTCCTCAGTTCTTTAAACTTATCAAGCTACTGCCAGGCCGGATGGAGGCCTTTGTGTAAACTGCTCTCTCTCTCTCTGCCAGAGACAACACGCCCACCTCATGGTTCAGCTTATATGTATCCTGAAAAGACCTTCTACAACCTCTATTCAAGACAGACCAATTGTCTAGAATTCTTACTCCAGAGGTCTCACCACAATCTCCAACCATTTAATGCAAAGAGCCCCAAACTGTTTGGCATTAGGGACCAATTTCAAGGAAGACAACTTTTCCACAAAGAGGTGAGGGAGCAAGCATGGTTTGGGGATGATTCAAGTGCATTATATTTACCATGAACTTTATTTCTATTATTATTACATCCGCTCCACCTCAGACCATCAGGTATTAGACTGCAGAAGTTGGGGGCCCCTGGTTTAATTAATTCATTTCTTACCTTTTGCGGTCTGCCCCCTAGACTCAATTCTAGGGCAGATCCAGCATTTTATAACCTTAAAGCTGACTGCATGCAGCTGACACGTCATATGCTTTCGTAGCAAGTGAAAAACACCAATTTAAATCAGTTACTAAATCAATATTCTGTCTCTTACAGCATTTGACTAACATATATAGCAATTTATCAATCATATAGGTCAGTTTGAAAAGGGGAATGAGAGGAAGAAGGCAGGAGAAAAAAACGTGCAACTCCCAAAACAATTTAGGGAAGGCAAGTGGAGAGACGGAGCTGCAAGTGTCCAGAAGATGTCAGGCACTGTCACTGTCTTCTGCCACATGAATCACCAAAAGTACATCACCAAAAACTGAAGGCAGTAAGTATATTACCAAGAATACAACAAGCTAAGTCCAGTAACCTGTAACAGGTAGCTATGTATACGTATGTACCTATAACAGGGATCTCAAACTTTATGACGTATTTTTATATTAACAATCTCTGGCTGTATTTTATATACTAATCCTCAAAGAAAAAAACATCTTTTTTGGGTATTAGTTCTAAAAGGTCTTGTAGGTATTCATAGAACCATTCAACTTCAGCTTCTTCACTGTTACTGGTTGGGGCATAGACTTGGATTACTGTGATATTGAATGGTTTGCCTTGGAAACGAACAGAGATCATTCTGTCTTCTTTGAGATTGCATCCAAGTACTGCATTTCAGACTCTTGTTGACCCAGATGGCTACTCCATTTCTTCTAAGGGATTCCTGCCCGCAGTAGTAGATATAATGGTCATCTGAGTTAAATTCACCCATTCCAGTCCATTTTAGCTCGCTGATTCCTAGAATGTCGATGTTCACTCTTGCCATCTCATTTGAACACTTCCAAATTGCCTTGACTCATGGACCTAACATTGTAGGTTCCTATGCAACATTGCTCTTTACAGCATCAGACCTTGCTTCTATGACCAGTCACATCCACAACTGGGTATTGTTTTTGCTTTGGCTCCATCCCTTCATTCTTTCTGGAGTTATTTCTCCAGAAAGATCTTCACGACCAAGATAATCACGGTGGTATGATCACTCACCTAGAGCCAGACATCCTGGAATGTGAAGTCAAGTGGGCCTTAGAAAGCATCACTACGAACAAAGCTAGTGGAGGTGATGGAATTCCAGTTGAGTTACTTCACATCCTGCAAGATGATGCTGTGAAAGTGCTGCACTCAATATGCCAGCAAATTTGGAAAATTTAGCAGTGGCCACAGGACTGGAAAAGGACAGTTTTCATTCCAATACCAAAGAATGCTCAAACTACCACACAATTGCACTCATCTCACACGTTAGTAAAGTAATGCTCAAAATTCTCCAAGCCAGGCTTCAGCAATATGTGAACCATGAACTTCTAGATGTTCAAGCTGGTTTTAGAAAAGGCAGAGGAACCAGAGATCAAACTGCCAACATCCACTAGATCATGGAAAAAGCAAGAGAGTTCCAGAAAAACATCTATTTCTGCTTTATTGACTATGCCAAAGCTTTTGACTGTGTGGATCACAATAAACTGTGGAAAATTCTGAAAGAGATGGGAATACCAGGCCACCTGACCTGCCTCTTGAGAAACCTACATGCAGGTCAGGAAGCAACAACTGGAACTGGACATGGAACAACAGACTGGTTCCAAATGGGAAGAGGAGTACATCAAGGCTGTATATTGTCATCCTGATTATTTAACTTCTATGCATAGTACATCATGAGAAATGCTGGGCTGGAAGAAACACAAGCTGGAATCAAGATTGCCGGGAGAAATATCAATAACCTCAGATATGCAGATGACACCACCCTTATGGCAGAAAGTGAAGAGGAACTGAAAAGCTTCTTGATGAAAGTGAAAGAGGAAAGTGAAAAAGTTGCCTTAAAGCTCAACATTCAGAAAACGAAGATCATGGCATCCGGTCCCATCACTTCATGGGAAATAGATGGGGAAACAGTGGAAACAGTGTCAGACTTTATTTTGGGGGGGCTCCAAAATTACTGAAGATGGTGATTGCAGCCATGAAATTAGAAGACGCTTACTCCCTGGAAGGAAAGTTATGACCAACTTAGACAGCATATTGAAAAGCAGAGACATTACTTTGCAAACAAAGGTCCATCTGGTCAAGGCTATGGTTTTTCCTGTGGTCATGTATGGATGTGAAAGTTGGACTGTGAAGAAAGCTGAGCGCCGAAGAATTGATGCTTTTGAACTGTGGTGTTGGAGAAGACTCTTGAGAGTCCCTTGGACTGCAAGGAGATCCAACCAGTCTATTCTAAAGGAGATCAATCCTGGGTGTTCTTTGGAATGAATGATGCTAAAGCTGAAATTCCAGTACTTTGGCCACCTCATGCCAAGAGTTGATTCATTGGAAAAGACTCTGATGCTGGGAGGGATTGGGGGCAGGAGGGAAAGGGGACAACAGAGGGTGAGATGGCTGGATGGCATCACTGACTCACTGGACGTGAGTCTGAGTGAACTCCGGGAGTTGGTGATGGACAGGGAGGCCTGGCGTGCTGCGATTCATGGGGTCACAAAGAGTCGGACACGACTGAGGACTGAACTGAACTGAAACTGAACTGAACCCTCAAAGATATTGGTTTTTGTCCCTATGAAATGTTTATTGACACTTACCCTGTAAACCACCTTAATTCCTTTTTTGGAAACAAGGTGACTACCAAATTACTAAAAGAAGAACTGGGAGCACAAGAAGCTCTGCCAGTAGACAGTGGCCAACAGTCTGACACATTAATGAGAACAGAGAGAAGCTGAGGGGTGATTTGCTTAGAAGACAGGAAACAGGAAATATAATTCAGCATGTAAGTTTCATATCATTTTTCTTCCTTTTTTTTTACCTGAAAGGTTCTATTAACTTTTTTTTTTTAAATTTTGTAATGCTTTTTCTTAATCCTCAAGAAGGATACAACTGTTGGTCCAGCCTCAAAACCTCTGTCCCAGTGAACTTCCAAGGATGACCTGGTGACCTCCCGTGTATATGAACAGCCTTCATGAGAAGTTCAGAAAGCTGAAAGTTATAAAGTGAGTTTTATCTGCTCAGAGGAAGCCTGGCCTTATGGTGACCATCAAGCATCTCCTGAAGCTGCCCAGCCACAAAGGCAGAGGCCTGAGATGGCAGCAGATGAAATGGAAGCCAGAGGTCAACCACTGGAACAGATTTAGGAGGGAGAGCCAGAGGCGTCTGGGTCATTCCTGTAATCAGCAAACACCTCCTGTGCATGTGTGACACACGTGTGACACAGAAACAGGCAAATACAGCTATTCCCAACAACCATGGGAAAAACAAGCAAGTGAACAGGCCATTACAACACTAACAGGGATTCCAACAGAGGGAAACCCAGAGCGTCGTGAATCCAGAGAGGAAATGCTCTGAAAACCAAGATGTCAACCAGTGCGAGCTGGAAGGTATTTAGACACACAATTCTTGTTACTATTGTTTAGTTGCTAAGCCATGTACGACTTTTTTGCAACACCAAGGGCTGTCCATGGGACTTCCCAGGCAAGAATAGCACAGCAGGCTGCCATTTCATTCCCCAGGGGAATCAAAACCTCATCTCCTGCCACGACTCCTGAAGCAGGTGGCTCCTTTACCGCTGACCCACCAGGGAAGCACATGAATCCACAATTTATGAACTTTGCCGTCCATGGGAATGTGTGGGGCTTGTAAACTCTTTTGAAAAAAAAAAATAAATAAATAGACAAGTAGCACACAGCTTGAAAGCCCTTATACTTCATGCTGTGTCACCAAGATTGGATCAAGTCAAACCTACATCTATATACAAGATCCATGACTCATTTACCTAACTCAATTAGGAGTAACACCACAGTAAATGCATTCATGTTTTCAAAGCATGTCGTATCAGGACAGCACAGTTTTCAGGACATTTCGGCCTCCCCAAGGGTATAAAGCGATTTTAACAAACCTAGTCTTGCAGAAAGCAAATCCATCTAAGTAAGCCATTAAGTTCAGGGGAAAGAGCTTTCCAGCCAGCCAGTCACTGGCACTGTGGAAACAATACATGCAGTTGACTGACCCACAATTTATGAGTTACCCAGATGCTCTTTAATTATGTTTCAAAATGCCAAACAAATTTTCCATTCGGAAAATTGCTCCCAGCTTATGTTCTCAGGAAATGAAAGATCTGGCATGTAATTCATTGAGAAGGAGGGACACTGTTGGTACCAGTGCCACATATCTGGGGGTCAACCAAATGTGGAACTGCCATCACACAAAATCCTTACTCCCAGCAGAGGGGAAGCAGTATTCTTTTATATTTGCCTATTTTTATCTGCACGTTGACTGGGGGTGGAGGTAGGAGGTTTTAAGAATATATTTCATAGGAGTGGGTAACACGAATAAAGATTAAAACCCTGAAATAAACATTTCTTTTAAAGGAGTTACAAGAATGTTTAGAAATTGCTTATACACACACACACACAAATTAGAAATAAACACACTAACAAAACCACCTCTTATAGTGTTTGTTCTGTTTCCAAGCTCTCCACCATGTGCTCTGTCTGTATTTACTCTCATGAGTCCCAAGAGAAAGGTATTACTAAAATCCATTTTAAAAATAAATCATGGAGGAATCAAACCCACCATCAGTCTTTTACTAAAGTTGACGCTTCATCACTAAAAACTAGTAAATATCCTCAGCTGGGTATTAAAGACTGAAAGGACGTTACTAAACAAATATAGACCCAATATTGGCCCTCTCTCCACCAGGGCCAATTTTGACATCCCACCCACCTCTGGCCCCTGGGAACACTTGCAATGTCTGGAAGCATTTGGATTATCATGACTTGAGGAGGCAAGAAATACTGGCATCTAGTGTGTCTACGGCCACCGATGATGCTAGACATCCTACAGTACAGAGGACAGCCTCCACCCCAGTCAGTGAATTGTGTCTGTGTATGCTTAATCGCTCTGTAGTGTCTAATTATTTGCGACATTATAGACTATAGCCTGCCAGGTCCTCTGTCCATAGAATTTTCCAAACAAGAATACTGGAGTGGGTTGCCACACCCTTCTCCAGGGGATCTTCTTGACCCAGGGATCAAAGCCACATCTCCTGCATTGGCAGGCGGATGCTTTACCACTGAGCCACCAGAGAAGCCCAATCAGTGAATTACATGGACCCAAATGTCAATATGAAGAATTGATGCTTTTCAAGTGTGATGTTGGAAAAGACCCTTGAGAGTCCCTTGGACTGCAATGAGATCCAACCAGTCAATCCTAAAGGAAATCAACCCTGAATACTGGAAGGACCGATGCTGAAGTTGAAGCTCTAATACTTTGGCCACCTGATGCAAAGAGCTGACTCATTAGAAAAGACCCTGNCAAGTGTGATGTTGGAAAAGACCCTTGAGAGTCCCTTGGACTGCAATGAGATCCAACCAGTCAATCCTAAAGGAAATCAACCCTGAATACTGGAAGGACCGATGCTGAAGTTGAAGCTCTAATACTTTGGCCACCTGATGCAAAGAGCTGACTCATTAGAAAAGACCCTGGTGCTGGGAAAGATTGAAGGCAGGAGGAGAAGGGGACAATAGAGGACGAGATGATTGGAAGGAATCACTGACTCAATGGACATGAGTTTGAGCAAGCTCCAGAAGATGACGACGGACAGGGAAGCCTGGTGTGCTGCAGGCCATGGGGTCACAGAGAGGCCAACATGACTGAGTGACTGAACAATACCAGCAACATTCAATAATGCTGAGGCTGAGGAAGACTGCTGTAGAGGAATGCAGATCTCCAGGGATTATCAGAACCAGTGACTTTCTGTGTCCATGGTCCTTAAGAGGCCCATTGGGAGCTATCTAAGCAAACGAAAGCCAAAGGATACGGAGCTGGATTAAAATCCTCTCTTCACTTATGTATACTGGGGAGTAAGGGTGTTGTATGTAAGTACTTGAGTGAAGTACTCCACACCTAAAATAATCAATCTAGTCAACTCTATATTTCCAAGAAAAACGGTAACTAAAATATTCTTTTGAAAAGAGGCTATTACTCTTCCTGCCACTAAATTCCTCCCCATTCTGCCCACGGATCATTTGAACAGCTAGAAAAATCTCCCTGTAAGACAACATGACAAGGATGCCAAGAAGGTAACCAACGAGTAAGACATGCCAAAAGGAGACAATAAGGAATGGAAGGCACTGTAGGGGGAGAAAAAGCATGCTCCATCTAAAGCAGTCAGTGGCTACCCATCTAACTGGTTACAGCCAAAGAGACACTGACCCAGTGGATATCTCCTTATTTAAAGAGACTAAAACCTCTCTCACTTTAACATCCACCCATTGGTCACCAGTCTGAAAGCTAATCAGTATGTTCCTGCATCCAGAGGACAAATACTTGTAACCATTATTATGTAACTTCATTCTCTCCTCACCCACATCCCAAGATTCTTGGCTAAACAGCAGGCAATCCTTTTCTGATGCTGTTGGCCCCTCCTCACAATACATTATTTTATACCTTCTCACCATGCCATATGGCCTTTCCTGAATGCACTTGAAAAATAAAAATTCTAGAAAAGGTGGTGGGTGAGGAGGAGACAAACAGACAAAACACATTTTATATTGATCGATTTGTTAATCAGCCTGCCTCCAGCAAATAGCTTCTAAGTTTCTTACGAACTGCTATTTCTCCAGAATATCAATCGTGCCTGGGATTTGGTAAGTATGCAATAAACATTTGCTGACTAAATGAATATTTAAATCCTGATTAGTATGCCTGATGTGACCATTCTATTAATAAAGCCAGAGAGTGTGATGCTCTTTTTTACAGTACAATGCAATGAAGACATGCGGAAAAATAGACTATCACCAGAATCATCACCAGCTCAACTTTTACATGAACACAGAACAGGTCAAGTCCAGAAAAAGGTGGTATGCTACAGTGAAAACAACCTCCAGTTCAGTCTTCTACATCCTCAACTATAAATTATGTTGAGTTTCTTTCATTCTAACATGAAGAATTATAAAAATACCATATAAGATTATATAAACAATCTGGGAAGCAAAAAAAAAAAAAAATGCACCTTAAAATACCTAAGGAAGCCAATGATAGCCAATCTTACCACTGTTATTCAATGCTGTACCGGAAGTTCTAGCCAAGGCAATTATACAGGAGAAGAAATAAAAGTCATCTAGATCATCAAGGAAGTAGTAAAACCACCTCCAGTTACAGAAGATACAATCTTACATATAGATGATTTCAAAGAAAACCACCAGAAATGATTAGAGCCAATAAATGGGTGAAGCATACCAGATAAATATATAAAACTATACCCTGGAAATGAACAGTCCAAAAATGAAATTGAGAACAGGAAAAAGAATAAAATTTCTCAGAATAAATTTTACTCAAGTATAAGACTACTGCATTGAAAACTACAATGAAATCATAAAAAGCAATTAAAGACCTAAGTAAAATGACAGACATCCCCTGTTCACACATCAGACTTCAACTTATTCCAGTGTTTGAAGTGCAACTAATTCTGAAGACACAGAGATAGACAGCCTAGAAGCCTTCAAAGAAAGCTGTCCTTTAAGGTTTTAATTGCCTTATTAATCAAGGTTCAAATGGTTTGATCACCATGTAAATACCGTATTTTCCAGTGATTTTCATAAGGAATTTTCAGATGTTTGCTTTCTTTCCTATCAAAATAGGAAATGAGGTAAATTCCACAGGCTTTATTTGTGGTGAACCTACATTGGCTACTTTGCAGTTTTTATAACCCTAATTAGACTTTTTTCTAATACTATATGGCAGTAGTTGAAAAGACCAAGGAATCCTGATATACAGGTTGGTGATTTTATAGAATAACAGGCAATACTGGTGAAACCATGTCACTTGATACATCTACAAACTGACAAGGCAACTAAATTTCTTGCACTCCAACTTCAAAATGTAGAATAATTCTGTTGTGCTTTAAAAGTCCAGAGAAAATGTCAAGTAACAACCAAAAGAGAAATGCAAATCAAAGAAAACTGGTGTTCACATATTTTATTTCCTATAATATGACTGACTCTACAATGAACCATTAAAGAGAACCGAAAGCAGGAAAAAAAAAATGCAATTCTACTGGCTCATCATCACTAGCCAAGTCACAGAATGAAGAAGGCTCTCCAGGGCAAAGGGATCTATCACTCAGGGTTGTCAGGTCTCCCAAAATTAATTTCTTTCCATGAGAGGCAGCAAATTCGCCAATATTCATAACAGGCTCCATCAATAAAACTGAAAATGTTAAGTGTTTCAGTGAGTTTTGGTGATAAATGCCAGAATATGTGCAACAATTCTGATACCCTGACATTTCGGGTGCAAATTATCTCCTATAGAAAGTCCCAAATTTAACAACAGAGATCTCAGGAAGTACTTCTCTCACTTAATAAGCCTTGGCAGCGTTTCAAATTAAATACTCTATTGTGCAAGGAGCTAATTATGTTAAGATTAAACCGAAAGAATGAGCGGGACATTTACTGTACTTTCAGTAATTATGCCAGTGTTCTATATTCAAAATAAGGCCCTCCTCGTGTTAAACGTTGTCACTGCTAATCCAATAAATTCCACAAACACACAGCTTGCTCAATGTTTAAATATTTTGGAAAGGAAGCTGTATTTTATTTCAGCAACTAGCATTCATTTTACACTCTCTCCTAGCTGCCACTATTTTCATTGTTTCCATCCCATTGCATCAGAAGTTTCCATATGTAAACACATTAACATCCTCTGAGTGTGTTTCTGACACGCAATCGAACAATTACTGCTTTTACTACCAAGGCCTAGACACAACTACTGAACATTATTCTATTTAGTGTATTTTTATCAAACACTCAAAGGTGATAAGTTTCTGCAAGTTGTTTGGTCAGCTGTTTCCTCCCCATTTCTGGCTTAATGATAAACTACAAAACAACCAAAATTAGGCACCTGTGTGGTTTCTCTGCAGTTTACATATTAACCCCCTACTGGGGACCTAAGCATTTGTACCAAAGTTCAAAAACACAAAATTAACTTCTGAGGGCCAGGTTAGCATTGTCAAATACCCCTCCACTGATGCAGAACATTCACGACCTCAATACTTAGGGAATAGCAATAAAGATACAAAGTCGTGCTTCTGTGCTTCTAGGTCCACACTGAACTAAAATTACATAAACGCTAAGAATCACATAATTTAAATATGCCTTTTCTTCTTGGTAGACTGAATGGAAAACGTTCTTACATTTGGACCCAGGCATTTGATGTCTAGGAATTTACACTTTAGATACACTTCAGATACAAAAGAAATTTTAAAAAGGAATACAAAGATTGCATAAGGCAAAGACCCAGACTTTCTTTCTGATATAAAAATGTAGGCCTGAATTAAAAGCTACCTTTCTTAATATTAAAAAAAAAATTAGAACACACAGAGAGGAAGAGATGTTAACACTTCATGAATATAACTGGAAGACAGCTGAAATTCCAATAAATAAGTAGTTAGACACATTATTATCTGAACCAGTGAACATGAGTTTGAAGGAATGCCAGGAGATAGTGGAGGAAAGGGAAGCCTGGCATGCTATAGTTCACGGGGTCTCAAAGAGTTGGACATGACTTACCGACTCAACAAAACACATCATTATAAAAAATGCAAAAGAAGTACTACTTGACAGAAAATAAATGACATAAGGTAGAAATACGGGTATTGAAGAAAGCCATGAATTACTGTTAGGTGGGAGAAGAGGAAGGTAAGTTATAGAAAGGCTTTGACAATATGATCACATTCTGTCTAATACATATTACCTAGACAGACACTGGTGAACTTGAAATCCTGAATTTGTACCTCACTTTGAACAAAGGGAGGTGTGAACTGTAAGTAAGGCAGAGTGGAAAAAGGAATGAAGAACACTTGTTTCTACTTTTCATTATTTAATTTTTCACAGTAAGCTTCCTACTTCTATAATTTTTTTACATTCCAAGTACTAAACACAAAAAGTTTCCTAATGTACCCCACTGTTAAAAAAAAAAAATTGCCATTTAATATTTGGAACTGATACTTCCATGGTTTTATAATTCATAAAACTAACACATTTGTGAACTATTTATATGAAATGGTATTTATATTTGGATGAGCAAACAACAGAAACTATTTAACTTGTTTCACTCTAGACAATAATTACTGCTTTTGAAAGCAACCAATTTACACTGAACAGATTTTAGAACTATAGAAAAGTTGCAAAAATAGTATCATTTCCCTCACTCAGCTTCCCCAAATGTCATCTTATATAACCACATTCCAATGATCAAAACCAGAAAATTAACATTGGCAAGACACAAGGAACTGAAAGACAAACCTTACATGAAATGTTTCAGGTTTTCATTCATATCTTTTCTAGTTCTAGAATGAATCCCATGCTGCATTCAGTAATATCTCCTTAGTCTCCTCCCATCTCTAAAAGTTTCTCCATCTTCCCTGATCTCTCACCATCTCAACAGAAGAATCCTGATCCACAGCACGTCCCTCAGTCTGGGATATCTGACAGCATCCCAGGACTGGAGTGACATTATGCATTTTTGGCAAGAATACCATAGAATTAATACTATAGCCTTCCTGATAACTGTTTCTAATTGTAAGAGAATCTTTCACTGATATTGGGTATTGAACGCTCACATTTATTAGCATTATTTGTAATGCCTTTTTTTCTTTTTTGAGAGAGAGAGAAACTGCTTTTAGTGAATCATGGTTAAGACTTCAAAAAAGTAGGGAATGGATTTCAGTTGTAAAGTTTTTCCCCATCACCACTCACGTCCCTCACATTGGGTTGGTTCTTTGTATCAAGGGGGCATCTGGCTCTACTTCACCCCGATTTTAGGCACATGGAAGGAGTGGAAAAAAAGTCAACCATCTCTGCAAGATTTGTTCTCCAGTTACATCCCTAGAAAGGAATGATGGCACTCTTAAGAACAGAAAGCGCCTTGGCAAAGGCCTGAAGCCAAGTCTATGAAATGTGTGCGTGTCACTGAGGCACACCTCCAAGCAGGGAACCCTCCATCTGACAGATGTCTGAATCACTAACTATCCAAACACTAAACACAAACACATAGCAAACACTTCTTTCAAGACACGAGGTAACTTTCTTTTGAAACACTTCCCAGTTCCCCTCGTTTACAAAGACAGACGTTTACTGATTAATCAAGTAGACGGTGTCGATATCATTAAAAACATTATGATTCTTTTAAACGAGGATCCTCTCTCTCTCAAAGCCTTTTGCCTCACAGATGGCACTCAAGTACTCCTGACACCATCCCCAGGCAATCCCAGAGGCCTTCTGAAACGCTTCCCTGGGTGGTATCAATGGGAACCACTTCAACTGTCAGTTGCTGAAACGGGATGCCAAGAAAGATGGCTGCAGTCTCCACAAACACTCCATGTTCTAAGCCGGTCTTGTGCTTTGGCATATGATTTCTACACACTGAAAAGAGAGGCAGAAGATCAGAAGAGGGATCAAAAGCCAGAGCAAGAGATTTTGTGAGATCTTTACCCATTGTGAATCTCCCTTCTTTAGATAAGGGCATGTGGCAGAAGGAAAAGAGGAAGGAGAATTTCTAAAGGCAAGGACTTTTTATTCATACTGATTCCTGCACTTCTTAAAGTCTTGGGATAGTCAAAGAAAAAGGAAGGGAAAAAAGGAAAAGGGAGAAAAAAGAAAAAAGTATTGTGGATACTTAGGTGAAAAGGAAGACAATTTACCTCTCTGGCCCCCAAAGCACCCCATCTCAAAAGTCCCTATAAACGTGAAATTAGCCTGGAGATAGTAAATACAGAACCCATCGGGAACACTGAAAACCAAAATCCTGGAAAGAGAAACTTGTGATGAGACCCAGTCAAACTTGAGGAGATAAGCTTCCCAAAGTTGGTGGAAAGAAAACAGCACAGGCTGCCAGGCCAAGCCCACATCTCAAGGCCTGAAACAGACAGAAAATGGGGTACGGCCCTTGTTGATGACACTGGCCGGGGAGCGCCTGAGCTGCGAAGGTGAGCAGAGGACAGAGAAAAAGGTGCAGACTCAGGGCGCTGTTCTGCACTCCTGTGGCCAGGACGGTCTGATCCACAGCTTTCATTGCTGGGGTCTACAACTGGTTTCAGAGTGCCTTTTCCCACCAAAACCCATAGTAACAGAAACAGCTGACATTTCTACTGTGTCAAACGCTGTCTAGGATTTGAATCAACAGAAATAATCCCATTCATCACCCACCGCTCTCCTGGACATTGTTTGACAAAAAGGCAGCAGAGCAGAAGACGACTGAGGCCCTCTCCTCTCACCGCGCAGTCAGGAGGGGTGGGAACGGACGCGAACCCAGAAAAGCTGACTCACCGGCCTGATCACTTGGCTGCTCATCTACACCGCCTTCGGAAATGTCACTCACTGTTAGTCACCTTAGAGAGCTAATCGGTAAAAACGTCTTCCTGATAAGTAAGAGAAATGAGGTGGAAAAACCTACCTTCCTTCGGTGCTCCCATAAACATACACCCACATTCATCACTATACCACACATTACCAATTTACTTTCCTGAAGGAAATAATATTTTATAACATGAAATAAATGCCAAATGAAACCCATAAGCCATTCTACAGTACTTTTCTTTTTCTACCAGCTACCTAAAGTTGAAAAATGTTTCTAATGTGCAGAAAAAAGTATAACTGATGGCCACATTGCTACCACTATTTAAACAGGCTTCGATGTTTCAGTGTATTTACTCTGTTTTGCTGTTTAGTTGTGAAGTCGTCTCCAGCTCTTATGGACCCCCATGGACTATAACTTGCAGGCTCCTCTGTTCATGGGACTTCCCAGGCAAGAATACTGGACTGGGTTGCCACTTCCTTCTCCAGAGTATTTGCTTTAGATCTGTTTTAACATTAAGGAAATGAAATATTACAGGTAAAGCTAAAAGTTTATTCACGTTGACCTATGCGTCTTATTCACTCATTTCAGCAGCTGCTTGGTTCCCCAAGGTATGAATGTGACACAGGAATTTACCAACTGCATGGTGAAAGTCATTGGAGGCTGTAGCCAGTTTTCTGCATCACAAACTGTGCTGTGATGAGTATTTGACATGTCACCCAGGCTACTTATAAAGAGTTTTTCTCAGCTACAAATGGAATTTTTTGATCAAAAAGCAGAGAAATCTTCAACTTGACTGAAGAACTTCCCCAAATGGTGGAATCCATTTGCTCCCAGCCAATGCCTGTTCTGAAAGGGGAAGAAAACCCAAGTCACATTTGGCAACTCAATTACTTCCCTCTTTAACTCTTCGTCATCCCAGAGATGGATGGTTCTCATTCAAAACAAACTCCTCAGATTTTCTAAAGATGGAGCTGCAAATGAGAAACATAATTTCAAGGAAAAGCTTTTTCTTTCTAAACATAGTTTCATGCATTGGAGAAGCAAATGGCAACCCACTCCAGTGTTCTTGCCTGGAGAAGCCCAGCGACAGGGGAGCCTGGTGGGCTGCCGTCTATGGGGTCGCACAGAGTCGGACACGACTGAAGCGACNAGGAAAAGCTTTTTCTTTCTAAACATAGTTTCATGCATTGGAGAAGCAAATGGCAACCCACTCCAGTGTTCTTGCCTGGAGAAGCCCAGCGACAGGGGAGCCTGGTGGGCTGCCGTCTATGGGGTCGCACAGAGTCGGACACGACTGAAGCGACTTAGCAGCAGCAGCAGCTGTTTTACCAAGCTGGGTATTCTGTTTCTGCCACGACCTTTGGATTCCTCTGGGAACACACAGTCTAGACGTGCAGAAGGCTCACATACACCCTGGCCCAGCTCACTGAGAAAAAACTGTTGTGACCCTTGACACATATACGGGGCCTTCCCTGGAGAAGGGAATGCTACCCAGTCCATTATTCTTGCCGCAGAAATCCCATGGACAGAGGAGCTTGGCGGGCTACCGTCCAAGAGGTCGCAAAGAGTCAGACAAGATCTAAAGACTAAATTACCACCACCACACATATACAATGATACACCATCGTGCCATATGCTAAGTGAGCACGAAGGAAGCGCCAGACCAGCCAAGCACTGATACAATCACCAAACCAGTGTGATATCATTTTATAGATGGAGAAATTGGGACTCACAATGAATAAGTAATTTGTCCAAGATCATAAGGCCAGCAAGTCACGGAGCCAAACACTACAAAAGCAATTCATCCTAACTCCCAAATCAACAATACTGCGTTTCAAACACCCACTGCAGTACAGAGACTGGACTTAGGGCAAGTGCATGCTACTTCCACAGGAAACGTATTTCTTTGGCCCAGTCTACTCCATAGCCAGACCTTTTGACCAGTGTTTCTCTTACTGAGGTTCCAACAGTAATTGAAATATATGGAGAAAGCTCTGTGATCCAAGAATTCGCTGTCTGCTTATTGGTTACAGAGTGACGCGGTATTTTCAGCTGTCGAGCACTTTGAGCTGGGCATTAGAAACGTTGGGCGAAAACACTTAGGTATAAAATACAGATCTCTGAAATCTGAATGCCTGTGGCCTTTAAAGTTAAACAGCTGTGCTGAGACACAGAAAGGAAAGTGAGAGGGTCATTTATCTCCTTCAAAAGGGACCGCAAGCCAGCAGTGTTGCTTGGGAGCTGCGATTCTAAAAGGCCTCGGTGATTCCCAGAACTGACTGCCCTGATGACCACGACTCCTACCCTAGAATCGATCGGTTAGTGGGACACAAGATGAATTCTAAAACGTAAAGTCAGAGAGAAACAGGTCTCTCCTCTTTTCCCCCATGCAAACCTGTCACTTTTAAGGTAACTTAGCTGGAACCCAACAGATCCGAACATGACAGCTCAGTCCTGGCAAGAGAGACAGAGCAAATATTTTTTAAGCAGTTAAACTTTCTTCATTTCATGGAAGTCACTACAGATTCTGTCAAATGATCCATCCCTTCATCCAACTGGGCCCAGAGGATGATATTTTCCCTACTAGAATCAAGCACCCAGTGGAGAGTCAGCAATTTTATGCTTTTTAACAACAAAAGAAAGCAGGAAGAAACTGGAGCCCTGAAGGGAACTTCAAGATGCTCTACTTAATGACCCTCCATTCTAGAAGCCAGGAGACTGAAGTACAGAGAGACTGACTATCTGAACAAACTATTCCCTTCTTTTCCTAAAACCTCTGCTTTGGACGTCATCTGTAACTCTATTTCACTGCTGATTTCTAAACAGCAATGTTTTAAAATGAATTTCATAGTCATATTCATTAAGGGGATCTTATTGTATTAATTGATTTCACAATGTAAGGCACACACAGCCCGGTTATTGTTAATTTTTACAATTCTAACTAACATTTCAAAAGAACTTTACAGTTTGTACAGCACTGTCACAAAACTGAGAAGTAAGGGTCATTTTCCCCACTTAACAATGGAAAACTCAGTCAGTGAAGTATATTGTATATTAAAACTATTATCATGTATTTCCAGTAAAAGGCAAGAAAACAATGGTATTTATACAATAGCATATATAGACTTTGTTTTCCTAAAATGATATAAAGGACAATGCCAAGAATTTTGTATTTCACATATACAATTGCTTGGATGATCTTAAATTATAATTTTTTTTAATTAAATAGGACCATATACAACATGTAGTCTACTCCCTCATTTAAAGTTACTTGTATTTAAGTTTTAGAACTACATACTTAAGTGTTTTAAAGGGTAAAAGCTGTAATATGCACACACCTGGATAAAACTATTTCCGCTGAGTCTTTACCAACTGATCCAAGCCCAAGAATACTAGAGTGGGTAGCCTAACCCTTCTCCAGCGGATCTTCCCAACCCAGGAATTGAACCAGGATCTCCTGCATTGCAGGCAGCTTCTTTACCAACTGAGCTATCAGAGAAGACTGATACTAATTTACGTATCAAGAGAAATAAAAACACAGACGTTCACCAAAGCAAACAGGCTCACAACGGATCTATTCATTGTAGTCATAAACTGGAAACAGTCCAGGTGCCCATCAACAAGAAGCACAGATAGGTATCCCTTCTCCAGCGGATCTTCCCAACCCAGGAATTGAACCAGGATCTCCTGCATTGCAGGCAGCTTCTTTACCAACTGAGCTATCAGAGAAGACTGATACTAATTTACGTATCAAGAGAAATAAAAACACAGACGTTCACCAAAGCAAACAGGCTCACAACGGATCTATTCATTGTAGTCATAAACTGGAAACAGTCCAGGTGCCCATCAACAAGAAGCACAGATAGGTAAACCGTGGTAGAAAGATGCAATAAAATAGGACAAAGGAAAAGAGACACCAGACTACAGAAGTATAAGTAACAACATAGACAAATCTCACAGACACGAAGAAAAAAACCCCGGAAACAGAGAGTGCATATGGTATCATTCCATTTGTAGGAAGATCAAGAACAGGCAACTCATCAATGGCCACAAAAATGAGAAGAGTGCTTCCCTCAGGGAGAGGGGAGTTTATAGGTAAGGAAGAGGCACAAGGGAATCCTCACGAGGGACCAGGAACTGTCATGGCATCCACCCGCGTGGTTGAGACCTGCATCTCAGCACCCCTGTCATTGCAGAACAATGGAAGTGAGTTCACTTTATACAATGCATGTTCTCACTGTTTAGTCGCTCAGTTGTACCTGACTCTTTGTGAGCCCATGGACTGCAGCACACCAGGCTTCCCTATCCTTCACCATCTCCCAGAGTTTGTTCAAACTCAAGTCCATTGAGTCGGTGATGCCATCCAACCATCTCATCCTCTGTCTTCCCCTTCTCCTGTCTTCAATCTTTCCCAGCATCAGGGTCCTTTCCAATGAGTCAGTTCTTTGCATCAGGTGGCCAAAGGACTGGAGCTTCAGCTTCAGCATCAGTCCTTCCAATGAATATTCAGGGTTGATTTCCTTTAGGATGGACTGGTTGGATCTCCTTGCTGTCCAAGGGACTCTCAAGAGTCTTCTCTAACACCACAGTTCAAAAGCATCAGTTCTTCGGTGCTCAGCTTTCTTTATGATCCAACTCTCACCTGCATACATGACTACTGGAAAAACCATAGCTTTGACTAGATGGACCTTTGTTGGCAAAGTAATGTCTCTGCTTTTGTATATGCTGTCTAGGTTGGTCACAGCTTTTCTTCCAAGGAGCAAGCATCTTTAAATTTCATGGCTGCAGTCACCATCCACAGTGAGTTTGGAGCCCAGGAGTTACTGAAGCCCAATAACAGGTACATCAGAGCAAAAATAAACCCACAGCAGAAAAAGCCATCGGACTACCAAACTCCACCCTCCTCAGGTAAGCAAAACAGGGAAGCCACAGAGAAAATAGGCTTATTTTACCAAAAATGTTCCTAGAGATAACCAACCTCAAAGCCAGCAATTCTACAATCCTGCTAAAATCTAAAAAAATTCTAGGCAAGTCATCAAATAAGACCTTATTATAAATGTGCCTGCTGAATTAAATATGAGGCTATTTCAGGTACAAAGACCAGTGCCCAAAGGAATTCAAAATAACATGAGATCTAGAAAGCCTGGCCCTAGAAACTTTGAAAACTGTAAGACACAGCATTTGACCTTGACCTTGAATCATTTGCCTTACTTGTGCTTACTCAAACAACCAAAAAAGCCCCATAGCTTTACTAATAATTTTGCTACAAATTAGCCTCAGGGAAATTCTACATGCCAAATATGTTCACTTTGCGCAACAAAACCTTCAGAATCAAACTCACACAGCAAAAACTTATCAGGGAGAGATGAAAGAGCCCGGAAGGTGGGGAGAGGAGATAGGAGAGGGAGAGGAAGGCAAGAGGGGGCAGTGAAATCCAAGGCCCGGGGTGGGGGAGCCCAGCCAGCCAAGAAGATAGCAGGGAGGCCAAGGAGGCCAGGGTGCAGGGGGCTGGTGCGGGGGTGGTGACCAGAAAGAAGCAAAATCAGCAAGCCCACTAGGGGTAAGCCCACAGAAGGCCTTTCCTTCTAAAACTTAGGGATTGTGGAATCAATTCTGAGAAAGGAAAGGAATCCCAGGAGGACTGTGGGCAAAGAAGTTACATAAAAGATACCTGACAATCCCCGATCTTGGGGTTCTTTCATCATCAGATAAGACAGAACATGACTCACTGCACAGAGTTTGTATAAGGATCACATGAGATAACTAACAATGTGCATGTCCAATCCAGAGACTGGCACAAACTTGGGTCTCAAGACATGTACCCTCTCTTCTCCTTGGTGAAGGGACTATTTAGGGGTAGGGAAGAAGGAGGAAGCTTAGTACAACAGGAGATCTTAAAAACAGGGGTGGTACTAGCCAAACCTACTTGTTAAACCACACCACCCACAGGACAGTCACAGAAGAAGGCAACCACTCCTATATCTCACGGTCTAGGCTGCTGGGGAAAAGGTGCTCAGTCCAGAAAGGCCACAAGGGCTCAGACTCTCAGTGGAAGACAGACCACTGGGCTCAAACTTTATAACCCACCTCTAGGCCCCAGGCTCAGGCAGGAGCTCATCTATGAGCGCCGCACAGCCCGGGGCTGTGTCTCATCTTCAAAGGGTCAGAAGCATGTGTTTGTCCTACGACAAGTTAACTGTGAGGTTTTTTTTTTTGGTTTTTGTTTTTTAAAAAAAGGGCTTCCCAAGTGGCACAGTGGTAAAGAATCCACCTGCCAAGGCAGGAGATGGAAGAGAGGAGGGTTAGATCTCTGGATTGAGAAGCTCCCCTGGAGTAAGAAATGGCAATCTGCTCCGATATTCTTGCCTAGAAAACTCCATGGACACAGGAAACTGGTGGTCTATAGTCCATGGGGTCACCAAGAGTCACACACAAGTGAGGCACACACATGCACTAAGAGAAGGGCTATTTCCCCTATCTCCATGAGCTCTATCAGCAGCCTGATACAGGATGCATGCTCTAGGGAGACCCCTGAGGAACGGAGGGGGAGAGGGGTCACAGCGAGATGGGAAAGAGCTGCAGAGTAATGGCTTGAACTGTCAGGGAGTTAGACCCACCCACCCAAGGCCCACTTCTGACACTCCCCAAAATGACCCGATTCCCTAGTTTTACTAGGAAGATCAGAGTCACGAAAAGATCAAGTGCGTAATGGATGAAAAGAGCTACAGTGTATGGTTCATAAAAAGCAATGAAGAATGAAAGCTATTATTATAAAACAAAAGGGAGGGAAAGAAGAGAAGGGGACAGGCTCATGTTCTGCAAAGGTCACCCACTTCCGTGCCTGCTCCATAAACACATCCCCTCACAGTGAACCAGCTACCCAGCAGGGCCCTGCCTCCCCTGGCTTTCCTTCCATCAGTTACCCATTTAACCATTCTCACTCCAGGCAACCAAGTCAGCTCAACGGGGCCGCTAGTATGTCTCCATGTGCAGCCACTCCTTGGCCATGGAGGCCGGCTGCAGGCAGCAGGGGGGAGATGCCATGCCAGGCCCCCGGCGGGGGTGCCATCAGCCTGCTGCTGCTGAATCACAGTGACAAGAACACCCTGATGGGTTCCAGGAGGAGCTTCTGGGGCCAGGAGGCCATCTGGTAGGGCTGCTGTCCCAATCCTGGGCAATCTGACGAAGCATGACGCCTGGCTAGGAGGCTGATGTTCCCCCCAGCCAACAAGCCTCCTATGACCCACATCCAAGCCTCCTATGACCTGGGCCCCAGTGCTGCTGTGGTCTCTCTTCCCACAGACACATCTCCAGTAGGATAAAACAGCACCCAGTTCCGAAAAGGGGAAAACCCTGTGAAGTGTAATTTTTACAGGAAGGCGCATGCTCACTTCTCTGTGCTAACTTCCAGCCAGCCAAGTGTTCTAAATGGGAATGTGCTTGCCTTGCCCTTCTTCCTTCTGGTCCTCAGCCCGTCTCAACCTCACCGGCCTAGACAGGATGGGTCAAAGGCCTTCCAATTCCTAAACCAACACCACCTTCTGCCTCTCTCTGACATGAGAGTTAAGGAAAGCAATCAGAGTTTAGTGCAAATACAAGTGTGTATGACCAGGGGCGAAATGAAGAATGCATCTTCACATGTATCAGGAGTGGGGAAAGGGAAGTGCAGATGTTTAATAGGAAGAGTTAAATAATACACTAATAGCCAGTGACAGCAACAGGAGGCAGTGTTTCTAAAGAGTGAACAGAGCAAATTAAGCCTGTTCCTGGATATAATAGGAATGGCGCTGCATGAATTACCCATTGCACATGGAAGCAGGGATAGATGAACCCCCCAGTTCATTTATAAAGCAGGCCCATCAGAGGTCACCATATTCTTATACTGGCCGTAAAAGACAGAAGATTAGACCCAGGGACAAACCAGAGCCCCTCTGTCCGGCAAAGGAAGCCTGTATCAGCACTGACTGAACTCCACCAACTTTAACCCCAGTACAACACCCCAAGCCTTCTGTGGCCGTCCTGGCTACATGGCCTTCAGAGGAGATATACTTTATCCTTGGGGTAATGGGCTCAGCTCAGAGATCTGGCCCCAGTGGCAAATGGTGCAGATAGAGCAAAGCAGGAGAACTTAGTCAATGAGAAGGCAAACATGCTCTGCCTCACTCATGGGAGTACAAGCAGCGTGTTGCCACCTGTCCTGCCAGCACGGGGAGTTGGGGGGGGGGGCTGCCCTAGGCCAACACAGGATGATTTTATGATGATCAGGTAAGAGGCCATCTGGAGCAGGAAGAAGCCTTGCCCCACTTACCCCACTGCAGAGAGTAAAGGGATGGCACACAGTCAGTACCCACTTGATGCTAGGCAGAGGTGGTCTGAGTTTGCATCTTGGCTTCACCACTCAGTAGCTATGTGCCTCAGACTGAGACCTCTAACACTCAGTTTTTTCAGCTGCTGCTGCTGCTGCTAAGTCACTTCAGTCATCTCCGACTCTGTGTGACCCCACAGACGGCAGCCCACCAGGCTCCCATCCTTGGGATTCTAGAAAAGAGAAAAGTAAGAGTACTCTCCTCAAGTGACTTTTAGAGAAGATGAGAGCAATGTAGCTGTCTAACTGGTAGCTGCTTTGTTCTTATCATCACTGTTGCGGTGGTGGTTGATGTAACAGGGTTGAGAACGGACACTGAATGACAGCATTCTAAGTTGTACTGTTCTTGACCCCACAGATTCATTGGTCATATACATGATGCAGTTCCCCAGCTTGCTTCTGGACAAAAAGCATCATCATCCCCAGTGATCAGCAAAAATGACCCATGATCTCTGCATACCTAGATACAGCTATGAACCTGTAGATTGGAGGGGACAGAGCTGGGGTGGCAGCAGTGGGTGGGGGGCGGCGAGGGAATGACAATTTGACACTGGCAAGCTGACACAAACGGCCCTTCCAAGACCTTCTGCAGAACCACTGAAATAGCATGGAGAGGAACATCGGGGAGCAATCTAGGAAGAACAGGAAACCAACACTGCATGTTACAAGCAGCTGGATCCTGCAGTCTCCTTCAGAGTATATTTCGAATCTGTCGTTTCCTCTCAATTTGCAGAGCACAGATGTTGAAGAGAAAACCTTAAAATGTTTGGGTTATTGAACACTCCGGGTGACTGCTGAACCAGATTTTAAGAGGGCAATGGCAGCCAGAAAATTACAGCTACAAGGTGAAAAATCGAGAGCTGAAACAAACTCAGTTCACTACACAAAGCTGAACTTGATAGTTTTTTAGAGCAAAATCAAGTGACAAGCAAATGACTCTGGTTCCCTAATCCCCCTGGGATTTGCCTTAATTCCCCCTGAATCCCCGAGATGCTTAGTGTAACTGATTTGCTTACAATTAAGTGGCATTAAAAGACTGAGGGTCTCCACGCCCGGCAGTCAGGTGTCGGGGGAGCATGATCCACTGACTGATCGACAGACAAAGATAGACATCTTTAGAGATCAGTATCACAAGGCAAAGTCCCAACAGTGCTGTGAGACACTGGAACACTTTTGTCTTCTGGGCTACTGCACTGAAGTCCCGGGTGAATAAATGAAGGAGTAATATGAAAGAATAGGCTGTAATTATATGGCAGGAAAAATTCTACCACCCTAGCTAACATTCACTGATCCTTATCACTGACAGGTGCCACAGGGAGGGCTGTTTGGTTTTGTTCTCATAAAAATCCCACGAGGTAAGTGATTTTATTCTCCCCACTTTACAACAGAGAAGAATGAGGGATGCAAAGGAGTTAACTGATTTGTCTGAAGTTCCATTAACTTAGGGGAGAGCACGATCTAGGGTTGGGACCTGGAGCTACCTCGATCTTACTGCTGTTTTTCTTAACCAGCATGCACATAACCTTGGACAACCTCTTCAGAGCTGGTATAGATGAGTGAGTTCTGCTAAACATGTAAGGCACCTCTGAGGTTCATTCCAGGTAATATTCTTACTGAACTCTCTTCTAGTGAAAGTGGAAAACAGTTGAAATTGAAGGTTCACTATATATACAAATCTGACCTTTCTTTTAAATGTTTAAATGACGTGTTCAGAATTTAATGATGACCCCTCCCATCCCAGGGCAGCGGGGACTCACCCCAAGGCTTGAAAAGAGCAAGCAGGAGCAGAGGCCTATCTTGGGACCCCACAGTCGTGTTGCTCAAGGTAACAACACAGGCATTCTGGAGCCCCACAGTGGGAAACTGGGATGCGCTGCCTTACACAGCAGATTTGCAGAGAAGACACAGGGAACGTGGAGACATCCTTCACCCACTACACATCCCTGTCCTGGAGACACCTGTCACTCCAGAGGGGTGAGCCCTGATGAGCCTGCCACAGCCAGGAATTAAGTCTATGCTATTAGGACCTCTGCTAAATACACACTCTGCTTTGGTCCCAAAGTTACAGCAATAAAATTCCCACTACGTTTTTTTTCCCCTTCCTATTATTCTGAGAATGTTCAAACATACAAAACTGGAAGTACTTTTATAGTGGACACCTACATGCCCGCCACCTCAAAGCTCTCCGTGACATCACCACAGCAGATGCACAGGTGAGGCAGGAGGGGGTGAAGAAAGGTGGAGCCGCAGCAGCAGGTCACTCTCAACTCATCATCAGACATGTCTACCCCATGTCTGAACCTGAGCACTGGCAACCTGACGGGACTGGATTCCATAGAGAACGTCAGGCAACCATACCGTCTCATCACCTTCAATGCAGAGAAGGACAGTAGGTCTTCTACTTTATACCCACAGATTTACTTTCACTGCTAGAACTGAAGAGGAGTTTAGCGTCACCCACTGAACCCTAATCTTTTATTTTACACTTGAGGCAAATAAGATTTCAACAGGTTAAGTGCATATAGGATCACATATGGATCACATAATCAGGGGGAATTAAAACTCTCCGATAAGATACCTGGAATATTTCCTAAAATACAAATTGGCCTGATGGCAGATAAAAACTAAGCAGATAAAAACTAAGCCAACAGGAGGGAAATGCTTTGCAACAGGTTTTAACGAGCAAAATTCAACTGTACTCTTTCAAAAGTCTGGGAGGGAATTCCTTGGTGGTACGGTGGGGATGACTTGGCGCTTTCATTGCCACGGGCCCAGGTTCAATTTCTGGTCGGAGAACTACAATTCTGGAAGCAGCGCAGTGGCCAAAAGTCAATGTATGAATGAATAAACCAACAAACAAGAGTCTGGGAAACACTGACATTATTACCAATGATCTTTTAATACTAATTAGGGTTCCTTAGCTAAAGTTCAAGAAAGATCGTTCTAGGTGACAATGTAAAAAAGTTTTCATGACATTTATTATATGATAATACAAAGTATAAAAACCCCATCAGCCTCTGCTTACTTCTTAATTCTGCCCATAGAAGATTCTTTCGAACTAATCTGACAACACATAATAGATCTGGGCCTCCCAGGTGGCTCAGTGGTAAAGAATCCAACCTGTCAAGGCAGGAGATGCGAAAGATGTGGGTTCGATCCCTGGATAGGAAAGATCCCCTGCAGGAGGAAACTGCGACCCACTCCAGTATTCTTGCCTGGAAAATTCCATGGACAGAGGAACCTGGCAGGCCACAATCCATGGGGTCACAAAGAGTCAGACATGACTGTACATGCGGACAACGGATGTCAAAACCATTAGTGCATTCCAATCATGAGGATACATGGCAGAAACCTAAACAGTGTGATAAAACCCACTGGCATTGGCATGCACGAACTGCCAGGACTGCCGAGGAGAGCCCCAGTGTCCAGAAGGAACACCGAGGTGATGGAGTTTCCGGCCACCTCTAATTAACACCAGTCTGTGCCTTCTTTTAAGGCTTGTGAAAATCACTGCAACTGACCTGGGCTCACCTAGAGATGAAAATTACTTTGCCAANAGGAGAAGGGGACAACAGAGGATGAGGTGGCTGGATGGAATCACTGACCCGATGGACGTGAGTTTGAGTGAACTCCGGAAGTTGGTGATGGACAGGGAGGCCTGGCGTGCTGTGATTCATGGGGTCGCGAAGAGTCAGACACGAGTGAGCAACTGAACTGAATTGAACTGAAGTCAGGGGTGCCTCAACCTGAAACGTCAGTGGCTAGTGGATGAGACAGACAAGATTCATAGTCACAGACAGAGAATAAGGTTTGAAAAGAGGAGAGAAGACTGGGCAGGAAGGACCCCAGTCACAGATCTAAGAACAATGCTTGAAAACATCCAAAAAGCTTGCTGTGGGACCAGAGTATGTGTACTTTTCACACATGCTCAAAGTTATCCTGATGGTGAGTCACTTTGAGAACCACTGAGGTAGAGTTCGAGCTCCACTGAGGCCTGATCTTCAAGGAGCTGGATGGTGGCAATGACGTGACTTGCCTCACTGAGAAAATTGACTCCACCATAGAACATCAGATTCAGGAAGGGCTGACCAGAAGCTGATGCAATGATCTCACTCTTGTTCTTCCAAGAAAACTTTGAGGTGGAATCACAGCAACAAGGCTACCAAACGCCAGACAGCCTCTCACCCAATGTGATAGAGATAAAGAAACTACGAAGCTTCTCAAGATAATTCTGAACACAAAGGCAAATAATCTTTCAGTAGACCTGATATTTATGATGGTGGACTATGGTATTTAGAGGAACTAATGATGGAAAACACAGGCAAAAGGTATGCTAGTAGGAAAAAAAGCCCAAAATATGAATATATAAGCCTACAAATTAAGGCTTGGAATTACAACCTGGCTGAAACAAAATCACCCAAGCCGTGAGCCTTAGATTCCTGATATATCCACTGTTTAAACTCTCAGGATGAGCAACCAAACTCAGCATCATGTATCAGAATCAGATTTCTAAATAAATTAAGCTCAACAATAAAGAAAGTTCTTTACTTAAAATTGACCACCTACCAGAGAGAATATTTTTAAAAGAGAAATAATCTTAAGACCAAAAAAAGAAATCTTCAGGAACAAATTTGACAATAAAAATATTCCAGGTGACACTAAGACCCATTTTTATTTTTTATCAAAACTCATCCAAACAATTTTAACTGCAGGAGCTTTTTTTGGTCAAGAAATGACTTCAGAGAGACAGCATGTCAAAAGAAGATGCTATAACAAATATTTTCCTTTCAAGGCAAATGTCGTTTCTTGACAAGCTAAAAGAAAGAATATAATGAGCTATCTATAATGTTTACTTACTTTCTGAAGTCCTAAAACTGACCTTCACTTCACTAATCATAGGTAGTTATAAGCAGTTACTAACTGAACCAGTAATGGAGGTAAGAAATTAGGAAAACCCATAACCCTGTAGATAATAATACCTAACATTTAGGTAGAGCCATCTTTTTATAGATGAGGTTGCAAGGAAAACACTGCCACGCTAAAGGCAAGCGGTACATAGGGATGCAAGAGAAGGGCTGGGGATAAAAGTCACACAGGAGGACACATACCTGGGTTGCAAACAACTTCGCAGGGTCTCTGCATTAGTGTTGAGCTATCACCAACACTATCTGAGAATAAAACCTAAATTTCTGAAAAAACTGGATTAAATCAGTAAAAAGCTAGTCAATGTTCTTGCGATTTCTTCTGCAATTTTTTAACTCGAGGTGCTACACCAAAACGATGTGCCTAATTTTGATAAATGCAGCAAATTGCCCTGCAAAACTATGGGTATTAAGGTATATGCCCTATAGAATATTTAGTCTCTTGTGCAGAATTCACTTTAAAACTTTCAATCAAGGCACTTCACCTACACCTCATCCAATTCTACTCCATCCATCCCGTAAGAAGAAACAGGAAAATAGAGCAGATAAGAATACCACCAACTCTCTAGACCCAGTGGAATTACTCTGCGTCCCAGTTTTCTAGCTGTAAAATGAAGACAACGCCTAACCTATAAGGGCACTGGGGGAAACAGGAGAGATGATGCGAGATAAGGGGCTGAGCCCTGAAGGCAGCAGATTACAGGGCAACCTCTAAAGCCAGCAAAGCCTAGGTTCAAACTCAGACCCGTCTCTTAGCAGCTGTATGAGCACCAGACCAAATGTTTACCCTCTCTAAGCCGGAAGACTCTGTCACCAAAAAGGAGATTATAACAGTACCTGCCTCTGGGTTGCTAGCAGATTTATATGAGTTAGGACAGGCGTGGGGTTTTCAGCAATGCCTGGCACATAGAAAAAAATTTTAATAGACATTATTTTAGGCAGGAAATTCAAATTCCAAACCTTATTTCCAAATCGAATAATTTTCGAAGTGGTGCTTCTATCACCATGTCAAAACTAAAAGCACAGCTGTGAAGAGACTATGCCCGGTACAGCGAGATGGAAATGTGAATTCATTTGCATGGAATTGTGCATGCAAAGAACCTCCTAATTCTTGTTAGGCTGAACACCATGATTACATTTATTTTGGCAGATATAATATCTTTTAAAATATTACATTTTTTTAACTCTACCTGGAACAGGTATAAATAATTAAAAGTGAGTTTATCCTGTTTTCTCCTTCAATAAATATGTTTTTTAGTTTCCTTACCTTAAGCAATTAGAAAAATCCTACCACCATAAATATCTATCATATCAGGGTTGATGTATGTCTCTGTGTGTATAACTATATATACACATACACACTGTTGGAATCAACAATTCCTATTAAAAATCTATCCTTTTTTCAATGAGGTAACAGTTTCAAAACTGTCATTTCCCATAAAAGATAGGTCAAAAAAAAACCCTAAATTTGGTGGTGCTTTGTCTGTGTTTAAATGGTCACTGGCATTGTCCCAGCTGACTCATTCCTGATATTTCCATGTGGGAAACATTTATAAATGTAGCAACTGGATTAACAACACAAAAGGATAACAGATGAATGAGACTGATGAAAGAAGAATGAATGGTCTGACATCACTCTCACCTGGGTTGAGCATGATGCGAGAGAAGTGATATCGAGTAAAAAGCAGGTGTCACCTGAAATAAAAAGTGCAACGAAAGGCCCATCCTATTTGTGATAGGCTTATAATATAAACAGGTAAAAACTCTCTATAACACAAAAGGATAACAGATGAATGAGACTGATGAAAGAAGAATGAATGGTCTGACATCACTCTCACCTGGGTTGAGCATGATGCGAGAGAAGTGATATCGAGTAAAAAGCAGGTGTCACCTGAAATAAAAAGTGCAACGAAAGGCCCATCCTATTTGTGATAGGCTTATAATATAAACAGGTAAAAACTCTCTATTATTTTATGCAAGTTTTATGACTTAAAACTGTTCATTTAACTGCTAGATGTCTTAATCATCTTATTCTTTCTCTTCATCATAAATGGGTATTTTATTGTCTCATAAAGTTTGTAAAGCAAATATTTTACATATATTATTAATATATCTCAGTGGAAAAGCCTATAATATCAGCTAGAAGTATTACAAATTTGATATCTCCATTAAAATATGATAGATATACAAATGGTATTACATCAGCTTTAAGTATATATATCATTTTTAAAATATACTTTATAGCTAAATGTCCTCCCCTCTTCTGACAGGCTTCAAAAACTTGAGAATACCAGACTGAGAAAGGTAAGGCTTCAAAGGCTGAACTAGAAGTATTTGCGTTAAATGCTCTCATTGAATCTTAAAACAGAAAGGAAGCCACCAAGCAAAATCAAAGCAAAAATTTCACTTTGGCTCGACAAACCATGATGTAGCTTATCTCTTAGCTTCTGACGAGGAGAGCCATACCAGTTTTAAATGATACAGTCAAAAAAAGAGCAAAATTGTCAACAAATCTGTCAAGGATCAGCAACACTAGAGAAGACTCTCCACTTTCCATTTTTAAAAAATGTACAGACACATATATTTAATATGTATGTTTTCTTTTCTGTTTTACACTTGAAATATAGCCACACAACTACATTAAACATTATTAACCTAAAAGACGATAGCATCCTTCACTACAAGAGAGTAAAGACTGCTCACAGCATACAATTCCAAAGCCTAGCAATCTCAAAATTCACACAGTGAGGCTTCCAAAAATACGACACTTCTGATTTGCTACTCAGGTTCTCAGAATTGGCAGGGTTCCAGGGTTATGCCCGGTGACATCACAACATTTCTCAGAAGCAGCTTTTAAATACATTTTTAAATGAGTAAATTTGACCAGGCTTTGAGGCAAATCTAACATTTGGGGACAATTACTGTTGTATAAGAAAGAGGCTATCTTCACACTGCACTGTATGATCATCCCATGCAAAGATTTTTGTCTTCTCTGAACCATACCATCATGAACTTATCAAACTATAATGAAAGGAATGGTCTTCCTTAGTTGTATGCGTAACCAACAGAGTCAAGTAAATCACAAGCAAAAGTGCCTTTTTCTCCAAGTTCAGTGTCATGACAAACCAGCTAATTAAATTAAGCAAATTTCTGGACTTCAGCCCTATCCTTTGAAGGTGGATAAAAATTTTCAAAGGAAAAAAAAAAAATTCTTTACAGGCAACTGTGCCATACAAAATAAAATGACAAACTCTGCAAGGGTCATTGCTGGTGGACATAGACTTTTGGGGTGAGTTAAGACTCGCTTCTTGACAACACTATCCAGTGACTTTATTCAAACTCTAGTCATATCTGTGTCTCTGTTTATAAGACAGAGATAGGCATTAGGGAGAGTCAGGCAGTATTGGCCTTTAAAGTGATTAACCCACAGAGACTTTCTTTTGGAATGATCCCTCAAGCCTGAGGAATATTTTCCCTGGTGGTAGGGCTCAAGGCAGCAGTAGGCTAAGTGAAGTGTGAAGAATGGCCTCCAGTCTGCACCAGAGGCAACACAGGCCCCTGTTTGGCCCTGAGCATGGAGACAGAAAGGTCATTCATTACCCGACGTGAACAAATAGAGTGTACATCTGTGATAAATAGTGGTCATTATTGACCTACAATGCTCTCCGGGAATTCCTCAACACTTCCTTGACATTAATGTACTTTTCGTGGAGGGCTCAGAAAGGCTCCCTTGATATTATTTAGTGCTTCAAGTTTTATGTAGGATACCATAGATCTTCTCCTTTGTTGGGGTGAATGGGTCTGAACAAACACCAAATGTCTTCTTTACTGGTATGGCATACCAAACCTGTTTTTCCTCAATCAAATGTGCACGTGCATGTGCGTGCACACACACACACACACACACACACAAGCATGTGCTAAGGTTGTATATCTGTATCAATGCAAGCAGATACTAACAAAACATACCCTGACAGTACTGGAGAAATGGTCCATTCTGAGCCTTGACCTGTTCTGAGTTAAGAGTCAGTCACATAAAGTAACTATATTACACCCACGACAAAGTGGAACAAAAGAAATACAAAAGATGTTGGCCCAAAGAAAGATATTCCTCAGGGAAGTGATAACCACAGTTTATCTTTTTTTTCTTTTCCCACATAATCCTTGCCACTGGGCCCTTCACACAAGCTGCTGTCACTGCAGGCAAGATTTGTCACCCTCTCTACCATAAGCCTTCACCAAGCCAATTCCCACTGGCTCAACTCCAATATCATTCTACTTGAAGCCTGTCTAACACATCCCACCCCAACAGTGTGTGTGCAGTCACTCCCTCCTCTGGGTTCACACAGTGGCTCCTTGAGAGGCTAAATAAAACACATGTCAGAGGTGTGGCAACTGGCTGTTGTGAGTTGAAATTCACTTGGTCACTATTTGGTGGGAATTATCTGTCAGGCACTGTGCAAACTTTGTCTACCTCATTTTACTCTAGTCTGAATTCTCCCCATGGAACAGAGAGGACTTATATCTTCTTCATCTATGTATTCCCAAATGCAACCGACTATGCCTGGTACCTACACTTACACAACACCTGGCTACGGGCGAGGATGGACAGGTAGATATATGAAATATGTTTCCTACCATGTCACCCAGGTTTGAGTACTGCATATGGAAAAGTGACTTACCTGTTTGAAATCCTAGGCTTTTAACCTTTAAAATATGAATGACAGTTATTTATTTCATAAAAAGGCTTGCAGTGTAAAATCTATGTAATGTGTCTTGATACACAGAGAAAAGGCACACAGAAGAGTAAATTCACATAACTCTTGGCAAAAATGTAGCAGTGATTCAGTATTCACAGCAAAGCAAAACTAATTATTGTACGTGGAACACAAGCCAATTGAGCATAATTGACTTGGTCCAAGGATCATGAGTTGATTTAAGGAAACAGCTGCAGGAAAAACATAGTTCACTGGTAAGAACACCACCTAATACTTTCAAATAAAGTAAGACTAAACATCTCTCTTCAAGTAGTACCTGAGATAATACACTACTTATCATCTCTTAATAAAGATGTTTTTAAGGTACTGTAAAATGAGCACAGCATGTACTCTGTTTCTGAAATAATTCTACTAAGCAGACAGTATCTCCTTGGGTCCCTAAACTAGCTCTACAATGACAGAACTACCAGTGACAAGGTATTGTTTCAGAAGACAAAATCTTTGCATTTTATCTACTTGATATTAATATTTATATTATTTTGATTATAATACTGAGAAAGAGACAGGTAAGGTAGAGCCTTCTGGACAGATAGATATGAAAATATTTTATACACATGTGTATCAATGTATACATACACACATGCATATATACACATTCATATATATACATACACACACATATACAAACACACATACATGTATACACATGCACATATATACATACACACATACATATACATGTATGTCAAGAAACTATTCCTACAGCCAGGAAAATTTCCGTGTACTAAAGGACAGAGCAGCAATGTCACAGTATGTCAAGAAGCCATGGGAAAAAATTGCAGTGCTTAGATGGGACCAAGAAGATATCTACTCCTGGACCCATAAGACTAGCACCCAGATTCCATCTGCCTCCCTCTGTCCTGCTATGTGATGTGGAGGGACAAGAGGGGCCATAAAGAACAAAGTACAGAAAGGTTCCAGCGGGAACTAGGAATCAAAACTCGTATTAAAGACTAAAAATAATTGGGGGGGGGTGCTATGTGTGTACATATGGCTGATTCATGATGGTGCATAGCAGAGACTAAACAATAATTATGCAGCAGTTATATTACAATTAAAAATAGCAAAAAAAAAAAAGAAGACGAAAAATAGAAGTCTTATTTTTGAACCCATTTTTCTCAGGGTGAGTGAGTTTATATTGAAGAAATAAGCAGTTCTCTGAAAAACAGAAACGTCAAACAACAAAACGCTTTCTCACTCCTGCTGCACACACGCCAGTGAGGAAGACCAGGCTCAACACCATCCTCATTCAGGTCTCTGCACTTCCCTCACTCATTCTCAATCAAGTTTCTATCTAAGGCAGCAGGACTCCTATCTACTGAAATTCTACTTGCTGCGCCAAGTTCCAGGACCACACCCACCTCAGAAGAGACCAGGGACATGTAGTGCTACCATCTGCCCAGGGGTGTAGAGCTCAAAACATTTCTTAAAGCACAGTAATTACTACTTCAGTCACCAAATAATTTTAGGACAAGTTACGTTTTGCAATCATATGATGACATCACCAAGTCAATGTATACGAGTTGGAGTAAACTCCAGAAGTTGGTGATGGACAGGGAGGCCTGGCGTGCTGCAGTCCATGGGGTAGCAAAGAGTTGGACACGACTGAGCGACTGGACTGAATTGACCAATTTCTTAACATTTCCATGTTCAGAAACTTTCATATTTGAGCATGTATCTCAGGGACTTCAGACCTAGGGTACCTAAATAGATGGTATGTAGAGTCACTCATCTTTGCTTACAGAAAAGGTTATACAGGGTGGGAGAACAAACAAATGATAAGATAACAAGTATTTTTATCACCATAAAAAAATCTTACTTAAGTTCAGGCTGACATAAACATGAAACATTTAGCCATAATGGAAAGGGGGAAAACAGTAAAGACATCAGATGCTTATGTTCTGGAAGACGTGCAGAAATACACTGGGTGACCCCAAACCTACTGTCAAAAACGTCTGCAGGGGGTAGGAGGGTCAGGTGAAAGGACAAATGCTTTTCCCCATGATCCCTGTGACCTACATTAATCATCAATGACCTCCGTGTCATGATCATGTCAGATCCACTTAGCATCACTGCAGGTTAATATCCTGGTGCCTCCAAGATTTGAATGTATTCAAATCTTGAATATCAATACATTGATATTCACCATATGCAACTCATCATTGGGGAGACAGGTCCCTTTGACAGAAAAGGGACGAATGTTTTTAGCATTTACAAACTGAATCTTCAGGAGAGAAATAAATGAAGACGCTTCTCCAGGCCCCGCCATCCAAAAGCTACATTCATCAATAATTAAGATTTTTCTAAAAATTTCAGAAACCTATTTATCCTCTGAAAACTATACAGACGCTTGTTAATGACACTGGTGGCCAAGAAAATTTAAGCACTCTATGTGCCGTGCACACTAAGCAATTTACAGAGTATTTCTATGAATCTTACAAAATTCTTAGTCTTACCTTCATTTTATTAACAAGATCACAGAATCAGTAATAGAAGACATGAGATCAAATCTTGGTCTTACTCAAATTTTGTGAAATTTAGCTACCACATGATATTGTCTCCTACATAAGAAACACTTTTAATACATATTGTAAAACCAAATAATTATATATGAAATACTTAAATGTCCATGCTTCCCTTTATGTTCAAGTCTTTACTATTTCTATGGATCATGACCAGAAAAAAACCCACCTCTTAGATGACCATAAGGATCTATTTGCATTTTTCTGAAGTTGTCCCATTTATACTGTATTCCATTGGACTAGCCTTCTACTTGAAGCATTTAACTTTCTGGGCTATAAAATAAAACCTGAGAAAACAGTAACCTCATTGGGTTTCTCTGATGATTTCTAAAAGTGCCGAGACGCTTAGAAGGGTAAACACCCTAGAATCTCGCCAGACCACGGAAACAATGGAAGTGAGCTTGCTGGTCCCTCCATCTTCAGGGTTCTGACTGTTCTCAGTCATCATTCTCAGACAAGACACGTTAGGAGCCAGGGCTGGAGGACAATGTCTCCTTGTCTCTGCTCTGGAAGGTGTGCATCTGTCTGCCACTCTGTCCCTGTTCATACCTCAGGACGAGACTCTGGGCCATACTTCATGAAACCAGACATTCAAGAGCATATCTCCTCTACTATCCTGGCTCTGTCTTAAGTACGCCAGAGGAGGACAATGTCTCCTTGTCACTGCTCTGGAAGGTGTGCATCTGTCTGCCACTCTGTCCCTGTTCATACCTCAGGACGAGACTCTGGGCCATACTTCATGAAACCAGACATTCAAGAGCATATCTCCTCTACTATCCTGGCTCTGTCTTAAGTACGCCAGCTGGACACTGTATAGCTTAAGAGCGTGAACATGTTAAGGAGTGTTAGCTTATCTCCTACACAACTGATTGTGGAGAAATTACAATTTTACTTAAGCATCCCACTGACACTGGAAACTCTCACAGTGGAACAAACCTGCAGCTAGGTTTTCCCTACTGCACGGGGAACTATCTTCAATGTAAATTTTGGTTTGCTTTGACTTAACTGTCCTACTTGAGCAGCCTGGTGGTAGAAGGCTCTATGTGGTAGAAGGCTCTATATTGTTTGCGGGTGAAAGCTGCTTCCTGTCTTATGAAGTACAATCTTGCCAGCCAAGGAAGCTAAAATACCGAAATTCAATCTCGCTTCCCATTCCCAGACAGAATGAACATGTTCATTTAAGAAATAAGTATTCTCTACAAAAGAAATCCAGGGATATTTTCAAATGACTCAACAGGAATACTTGGTCTGGTTTGAGAAACGATTCACGGTCCTCTGACCCAAATCTCGTAAGTGTCAATGTTTTAGATTCATTAAAAACCTGATATGTTATAGATATATCAAATTGCCATAGCATATACTTGGTATCTTACAGTTTTGTCAATTACACCACACTTAAGCTTAAATTTAAAATGTAAGATTAAATAAAAAATATTTTTTAAACCCACGGATACATATAATCAGTAAATTGGCTGCACAGACAAATCTAAGAGCTAAAGATATTTCTACATGTTCTCCTTTATCAATTTCTACTTCCATTCTGAATCCATGTAAATTTTATCTTCATTATAAGCAAGGGTTTTTCTCGGGGAGGGGGGGTTCTAATTTTAGTTGTATCTGTATTTGTTTTGCTGTCTACAATATAAAAATATTATAAATAATGACAACTTTAAAGTTTTCCATCACTTTTCTTAAGCTTAAATTTACTCCATTTTAATTGCACATACTTCTCACACCAGAAATGCATATCCCATTAAGCTCTACTTGCCTTTAGTAATAAGATTCCATTAATTAATAACCCTTGTACAACTCATCATTAACTCTAATGCCATCCATCTCCTAACGTAGCCAAACTCTGAGGAGCAAAGTGCACAAAATGGGACGAAGTACAAGGCACAAAATACTCTACCCAGGATGATAAAATGCCTTGAGAAGTCCTGACCAGGAAACGTAGCACAAAGAATATTGTACAGAAGCTTGCCCTCTGCAGCCTTGTTCTCTTTCCCCGAAGAGACACACCCTCAGCCATGGAAAGGATCTGTCTAAAACCAACACTCCCTTTTTCCTTGTCTCCTTTTTGAGGGGAAGGTCTGAGGACACAGTTATAGAGGAAATTCTCCTGCTGTGTACAGCTAGAAGAGTAACGACTGCTGCACCCAGTGAACAGCGCCAAAAATACCCGACTGTTGGCCATATGAAAAATAACTTCACATTGGAAAATTGCTCAGTGCTTAAATTGGAAAGAAAATCTATCTCTAGGCTACTAGCACTTTCACTTTTCCCAAGAATGAAGCTCCTTTCCTTCAAGTGCCTCATTTATTTTTTTTTGTCCCTCTTTTTTCCAAACAGGAAAGATCCCTGTGAGAACAGAAAAGATTTCCTTCTTTCCTTTTCTACAGAAGGTAGCTGTGAACATTCATCACCAGTGCTGGCTGTGAGCACTCCCATTGGTGAGTTATCACAAATAAAGTTCAGGGACACCATCAACACGTTACTCCTCATTACCAGGAACGTTAAGCCTCGAGTCATGGACAAGAAAGAAATTTTTTCAACGTCAAGCCGGCATTCCCAACAGGCCAGATCACTTTCCAATTGCCTTTTATCTTTTGCAATTATTGTGTGACACCCAACTGTTACTTACTTCATACTTGGGAACTCGGGTGGAAAGTGAAGAGGTGAACAGTAACAAACTGGCAAGGAAGCCAAAGAAAACTGTACTGAGAAGACAAGAATGTAGCCTTAAAGAAGCTATTCCACAAGCAAACTCATTGAGAAAAGTCAAAATAACGCTTCCCTGTCAGAAAACAAGGAAGCTTTTCTTGGCTCTGCCATTGATGGAAACTTAAGTGCTTAGGGAAGTTGCTTAACCTGTCTAGGGCACTTAATCCCTGGGAGAAGGATTTGGAAAAGTGACTAGGATGTGTAACAGGAAGTAACATTACTGAGTCACGGCCCCATACCTCTTGGCTAAGCCTACCCAGTGCAATTTACGTAAATCCTAGTGCCTCCATTTAGTCATCTGCAAAATGGAGAAAATAACGGTGGTGATCTGATAGAGGTACCATGAAATCCAGGAGGTCCGAGCACCCTTCCTGGGACAGTGTTATCTATAGTTATGATCATCAGTACTGTTACCACTATAGTTCTCCTGATTCACATGAGGGTGAATGTTAAGTCGCTTCCACTGTGTCCAACCCCTGTCAATCCTATAGACTGTAGCCCTCCAGGCTCCTCTGTCCATGGGATTCTCCAGGCAAGAATACTGGAGTGGGTTGCCATGCCCTCCTCCAGCCTATCTTCCTCACCCATGGATCGAACCCATTTACCATGAGCACCATCTGGGAAGCCCCTCATTCACCAACTTGCTCACAACGCACTACTCCTTAATGTTTACACTTTTTAACATTTCTGTCTTTCCCTCTTCAAATGCCTCTTTAGAATCCCCCTAGATCACTTATCACTTAATCTCCAGTCTTCTGGTGTTCCAAATGAAAGAAATATGACCTTCCAGAGTTTTAAGTAGTGTCAAAAATGTAAAACTTATCAGGTTTTCTGTCAATCTGAGAAGAGCATGCAATTTAGAACTTAGGGAGAACAAATGAAAATGAAACAAGTATGATTTTGTTATTAGTGTTACTGTTTCTGAATCACTTAAGATTCTTAAGGTGAAGAAGTAGCCCTCAGTAGCTACAGTAAACCAACACTGAGATGAATACTACAAAATGTAAAGTCCACTAAAAATGGCATTTAAAAGTCCTGACTAAGAAAGACACAGAAGACAAATACTGCATGTTATCACTTATGTATGGAATCTAAAAAATAAAACCAATGAACGAATACAACAAAAAAAGACGCAAACTCACAATGCAGAGAACAGACAAAGGCGAGAGGGAAGTGGAGAGGAACGAAACAGAGTAGGGGATTAAGAAGTACAGACAATTACATATAAACAAGCTATGAGGATATATCGTACAGCACAGGGAATAGAGCCAGTATTTCATAAAAACTTTAAAATGGAGTATAACTAAAATACTGAGTCACTGTTACATACCTGAAACTAACATAACAATGTAAATCAACTAGACTTCAATAAAGAACTAGCATAAAAAATAAACTTAAAAAAACTAAGGAAAGTAACATTTGAATTCCTTGGTGTACAAAAAGGAGTAAGTCCATATATGTCCACAGTGAGTCAAAACAAACCTATCTTATAAAGGTACAAAAGGTAACAAGTAATCAAGTTCACCAAAAGGTGCACAAAGCATAGGAAATTTCACTCATATTCAATTTCCCACTACCTTAACAGAGGAAGTGCAAAAAATGGACCCCTGAAGATGAACACTGGA
This sequence comes from Oreotragus oreotragus, assembly GCA_006410675.1. Lineage (NCBI taxonomy): Eukaryota > Metazoa > Chordata > Mammalia > Artiodactyla > Bovidae > Oreotragus > Oreotragus oreotragus. The sequence continues at coordinate 256,383 of SJYX01016251.1, forward strand.
GCTGTTACTGGAGTGATCCCCAGGCACCAGGACTCAATTTACTGAATAGCAAAACCTGTTTTTTCTTTTCTGAGGACCACAGTGATTCAACACCAATGAATTACTGTGTGATCACCTACAGCCAGGAGGACAAAAGGAGCAACCGGGATGAGAAATAAAAACGCTTTAGTTTTATGTCAACTTGATTACCCAGATATTTGGTGAAAAACTTTTTCTGGGTGTGTCCATAAGGGTGCTTCTAGATGAGATTGGCACTTAAATCCATAGACTGAGTAAAGCAGATGGCCCTCTACAATGTGGGTGAGCATCATCCAAGCTGTTGAGGACCTGAATAGAACAAAAAGGCCGAGGAACAAGAAATCAAGCTCCTCCTGACTGCTGAGCTGGGATTTTGCTCTTCTGAAGGCTTCAGACTCAGATGGATCTTATACCAGAGGCTCTGCTGGGTCTCATGGGACATTTCAGCTTCCATAATCATGTGAGCCAGTCCTATATTAAAAAATCTTTCTACTTTCGTTTATCTGGTTTAACTTTGATTTATACACATCCTACTGATTCTGTTCACTCTAATACATCTACCAAAATCCTATAATCTCTAACTGGTTGCCCAGACTTTTTTTCCCCAAATTTACTCTTTTCACTACTACTAACAAGAGGCAAAAGATAATAAAATATTTAAAAATATGAATGACCAATTCAAAACAAATCCAATATTCACATTCAATAGACCTTTTTCTCTGTTTCAGAATTTGTTGGATTGATCCAGGATCCAATAAAGGTCCATATATAAACTGAGGCCATCCTAAATCTCTTTTAACCTCTAAGTTCCCCTTTTATCCCCTTTACCCACTGTGTTTTAAGACGCAAGTCTTTTGTCAAGTTTCCATGCTTTGAACTTTGCCAGTTTTACTCATTACGTCCCCATGGTGTCATTTAACTTGTTACCACTATTTATTTTCTATAAATGACAGACTTAGAGGCTTGATAACACTAAAGTTTCATTTTTGGCAAGACTACTCCATTGATACGAGTTGTATTTATCTATCAAGAAGTACATCATGTTAGGTGTTCCCATATTTATAATGACAGAGGCCCTCAATGATCATTGCCTACATCTGCAAATTTATCAGGGGTGGCAAAATCCTATCACTGCTGGCACAATTCTCTCTGAATCCACTGGACACTATAATTCTAGTAATCTTAAAGACAGTAGTGTGATTTATTATCTGAAGTACTTCTAAAAGAGAAAGACTCTTTACTGACCATTTAGTTACCGGTGTGGGCATGTTCAGTCTCTCAACCATGTCCGACTTTTTGAGACCCCATGGACTACGGCCTACCAGGCTCCTCTGTCCATGGGATTCTCTAGGCAAGAATACTGGAGTGGATTGCCATGCCCTCCTCCAGGGGATCTTCCCGACCCAGGGATCAAATTCTTTACCACTGCACCACCTAGGAAGTCCACTTAGTGACCTGGGTATACTTATTTCATCAGCGTTTCTTCAGGCTTTAAGGTTGTCTGAACCAAGGAGCACAAAGCAGCTAAGACTTTACTAAACTCTCCAGGAAGAGCTCATGGGAATAATATTCCCTCATTTCTATCACATTCACAGTAATATGTCTGCTGGTTTATACGTGAAGATCTGCTTGGTTAGTTATAAATTCCATGGCTCACATTTCTTTCCATGATTATCTTATTTATGATGTTCTACTGCTTATCTGGCATAAAGTACTGTTGTTAAAAAAAGTCTCATGAGAACCTAATTTTCTTCCTTATAATGATGAAGTCTTTTTGCTTGCATGCTCAAAGGTATGTTTTCCTGGCATTAAAGACCATACTTTTACTATACTATGTCTCAGTGATGATTTGAGATGATTTCATGGGGAACAAAGTGGCCCTTTCAATATACAGCTTCAAGGACTCTTTCTTCAATAAAGTTTTCTAATGGTTTTTTATATTAGTTTTTTTCTGTTTGATTTCAATCTCATCTTATAGGTCTCCTGTTATACATACTTGGTTCTTCTTTAGATAGTTTCTATACAGTATTTCCTTAAATTCTTTTCATTGCTATATTTTCGTTGAACTGTTAAAACATTTCATCTCGTCTTCTGCTACTTTTCTCAAAATATAAACTGTTGTGTTTACCTGCTTCTGCGTATTTTTCTAGTTTACTCTTAATTTCTAAAAATCAGTTTTAGCTGTACTTTTTTCATGAACTCTCCCATCTTGCTTTTCAAACCATTTCTGTTTCTCTAATGAGCTTTCACACTTCCATCATGCAAATACTCTGTCCCATTTTAAAACATCAGGTATACAGTTTTCAGCTCTTGTGATTATTGTTCCTTATTTTCTTTTTAATTATAACTTTGTATGGAGTTATTATCCTAGTCCCATTTTTTTCCTATACAATAAATCTCCCCCAATATGGGAAGGGTTTGTAGCTGTGTTCTTGTTCAAATGAAGAGAAGTGTTGTCACAAAGAGTCAAAAGCTGTGACCTGCTTTTACAGATCTGTCTTTTCAATGCCCACACACTTACCGAAACCCGCTTTCCCTTTGACCCTCACTGCCCAATTTTATTCAATCTGGGCTCTACTCCCCGCACTGCTCCCTTGATGCTGACTCTTACCTCGGAAGGGACATTCAAGATGTTCGCTTATAAAATAACAGAGCCGAGAGATTACCAGACCTTACTGTTTCCCAGTCTCCTTGAACTCGCCCTAGAACTAGAGAGCCTGTTACAACTCTCAGCTCGTCTACATAATTCCTGTGGGCTCATCACACTTTTCTTTGGGATCTGCAGCTGACTTGGGGGATTTTGGATCATTCATTCCCTTCCAGGGCCAATTCCTACACAGATCTTACAGCTATCACTGTTTTGTCTCATCCACACATACGCTGAGACTAATGAAGATACCTTAAATCCTAGTGTTATAGCAAATATTGTTTGTGGGTTTCTATGTTAGCTCTCCTAGTTGCTGCATTTTTTTCATGGAGAAGTTTGAGGTTTAAAAACTATTACCACTGGTATCACTTCCCAAAACTCACTGGAAACTCAATTTATAATGAGTCCAAAGCCAACCAATTAAACTTTTAGTATTTCTTATGGATATTAAAAGTACATTAAAATATTCCAATTTCCCCTAAACCAAAGACCCCCACCTCCTCATGTTTTCCATGATTTTTTTGCTTTTCAACATAAAATTATTTTAGGGATTAAACCTAAAAGATTTAGCAATAAGTTTTTCTAAGATCATCATTAGCCCTTTGTAAATTTATCATGAAATACACAAACACACAAGAGAATCAACTAATGAAACCCTTATGTACCTACCAATAAACTTTAGAGCATTAAATTTAATGTTGTGAACAAATTCAGCTCAGTCGTGTCCGACTCTTTGCGACCCCATGGCGCAGCAGGCCAGGCCTCCCTGTCCATCACCATCTCCCGGAGTTCACTCAGACTCACGTCCATCGAGTCAGTGATGCCATCCAGACATCTCATCCTTTGTCGTCCCCTTCTCCTTCTGCCCCCATCCCTTCCAGCATCAGAGTCTTTTCCAATGAGTCAACTCTTCGCATGAGGTGGCCAAAGTACTGGAGTTTCAGCTTTAGCATCATTCCTTCCAAAGAAATCCCAGGGTTGATCTCCTTCAGAATGGACTGGTTGGATCTCCTTGCAGTCCAAGGGACTCTCAAGAGTCTTCTCCAACACCACAGTTCAAAAGCATCGATTCTTCGGCGCTCAGCTTTCTTCACAGTCCAACTTTCACATCCATACATGACCACAGGAAAAACCATAGCCTTGACTAGGCGGACCTTAGTCGGCAAAGTAATGTCTCTGCTTTTGAATATACTATCCAGGTTGGTCATAACTTTTCTTCCAAGGAGTAAGCGTCTTTTAATTTCATGGCTGCAGTCACCATCTGCAGTGATTTTGGAGCCCAAAAAAATAAAGTCTGACACTGTTTCCACTGTTTCCCCATCTATTTCCCATGAAGTGATGGGACCGGATGCCATGATCTTCGTTTTCTGAATGTTGAGCTTTAAGCCAACTTTTTCGCTCTCCTCCTTCACTTTCATCAAGAGGCTTTTTAGCTCCTCCTCACTTTCTGCCATAAGGGTGGTGTCATCAGCATATCTGAGGTTATTGATATTTCTCCCGGCAATCTTGATTCCAGCTTGTGTTTCTTCCAGTCCAGCGTTTCTCATGATGTACTCTGCATAGAAGTTAAATAAGCAGGGTGACAATATACAGCCTTGACGTACTCCTTTTCCTATTTGGAACCAGTCTGTTGTTCCATGTCCAGTTCTAACTGTTGCTTCCTGACCTGCATACAGATTTCTCAAGAGGCAGGTTAGGTGGTCTGGTATTCCCATCTCTTGAAGAATTTTCCACAGTTTATTGTGATCCACACAGTCAAAGGCTTTGGCATAGTCAATAAAGCAGAAATAGATGTGTTTCTGGAACTCTCTTGCTTTTTCCATGATCCAGCGGATGTTGGCAATTGGATCTCTGGTTCCTCTGCCTTTTCTAAAACCAGCTTGAACATCAGGGAGTTCACAGTTCACGTATTGCTGAAGCCTGGCTTGGAGAATTTTGAGCATTACTTTACTAGCATGTGAGATGAGTGCAATTGTGCGGTGAACAAATTATCCTCCCCAAAAATATCCATTTCCAGACACATTTTCAAGTGAAACCGTTCTAATCAGCACATTGAGACATCAGCCTTCAAACCTGCTTACCCTTTATCCCATTGCCATTCTCAACCAAACTTTTATCATCTCTCACCAAAGTCACTACAAAACCAGCCATCTATATCCCTCTTCAATCCATTTAAAAATAATATATAAAAAAATAGAATACACAACCAAACTAGCAAGGAGCACACAGAATATGAGTCTAAAGCAGCCTTGCAAGAGGGAAAACGTACTGAATTTGGAGCTAGGCAAACATGAGTTTCAATTCTATCTCCATTATTGGCCTAAGTCTTAGCATCTTTATAAAACTGGGATGATAACTGTTGCTCCCTGATAGTGTTGCTGCCTGGCGTAATGAGATCTGGCACACAACATTATTTTTCTGGGGAGATGTCCAAGGAATAATTGGCTTCCTAAACCTCAAAAACCAGTAGAGCTAATATTGTACCTTTCACGGGATACAGCTTAACAGTCTGCCGTTTTTCTGGTACTATGAATTCTTTTCGGGAATACCAAGACACAAAACAGCAACAAGTCAAAATTTCTCCTCTGAACTAAAGTAAAGCTACCTTGCTATCTGAACTCCACATCCTTGGGTCTCATTTTCCTCACCAGATAAATGTAAAAACTTCAATAGACAATCTTGAAGTCATCTTTATAGATTTCGTAACGAACTTTAAAAAGTTATTTGACTGCAGGCAAGGAACACTAGCAAACTAAAGGCATGAGTTCTGCTACTGAATGATCTTCATTTGCATTAATATTTTCAGGGGTTAAGGATGGTCAGTAACCACTGACTTTATGAAGCAAGTGTGAAAGTGAAAGTGTTGGTCTCTCAGTCCTGTCTGACTCCCTGCGATCCCATGGACTATAGCCTGCCAGGGTCTTCCATCTGTGAAAATCTCCAGGCGAGAATACTGGAGTGGGTTGCCATTCCCTTTTCCAGGGATCTTCCCAACCCTGGGATCAAACCCGGGTCTCCGACATTGTGGGCAGAGTCTTTATCCTTATGAAATAAACTGCAATTAAATAAATAATAAAATAATTAGATGTACATTCTAGAATTTCTAAACACTAGTCATGTTTCGAAACAAATTTAAAAAGTGATCTGCTTTGTTCACGTCTGTATCCACAGTGCCTGTAACATTGCCCAGCATGTAACAGGAGCTTTATAACTATTTGTTGGATGGATGAACTGGCCTCTCCAAACCTAATAAAAGCTACAGTATCCTTCATGGTTCTCAACAAGCTCTGGCAATACGGAACTGACAGACTTCTTTTTGCTCAGTGAAACAATGAGGCCCCATCATCTGAATTCCTAAACCTTAACAATATATAAGCTCATATTCTCCTGTTAGCTTAAATCAGAGATGGCACTGGGAAATGGTTATCTGCACTGCAATGCGGGGAAGGCAATGGCACCCCACCCCAGTACTCTTGCCTGGAAAATCCAATGGACGGAGTAGCCTGGTAGGCTGCAGTCCATGGGGTCGCTAACAGTCGGACAGACTGAGCAACTTCACTTCCACTTTTCTCTTTCATGCATTGGAGAAGGAAATGGCAACCCACTCCAGTATTCTTGCCTGGAGAGTCCCAGGGATGGGGGAGCCTGGTGGGCTGCCATCTATGGGGTCGCACAGAGTCGGACACGACTGAAGTGACTTAGCAGCAGCAGCAGCAGCACTGCAATGTAATGCCCATCTCCACCCTGCAGTAGAAATGGAATTACAACCAGTAAAAAGAAGCAACGGGATTTCTTTTAATAAAAAAACTAAATTTGAGAAACCAAAAGCCATTAACAACCAAACTAGGAGGCAGGTCACAGAACACGAGTCTGAAATAGCCTTGAAAGAGGGAAATATATACTAGATCTGGAGCTGGGCAAATCTGTTTGAATCCTGTCTCCCCTACTGGCCTAAGTCTGAGCATCTAGAGAAAACTGGGATGAAAACTGTAGCTCCCTCACAGAGTTGCTGCCTGGGGTAATGAGATCAGGCACACAAAGCACTTGGCAATATACTTGGCACAAAGCAGTCATGCAATGAAATTTATCTTCCAGAGTCCCTTCCAATCACCCTAGATAAATACATGATGGTGTGAAAAAAAGACAGAAGTAGAAAGGAAGCGAGATACTCCACAAGGGTATGTAAGTTTTTACAAATGTACATCTTTCCCCTTTAGCTTATACATAAAAGACTACACACCCTAGGTAGCTAAACCGAACTTAACAGAATTTTAAGTAGCCTTCCACACAACTCACAGTTCCCTAAGGTCTAAGGAGACTTTAAGAGCAGATCTTAAAGGATAAACAAAAACCCAAGTGAAAAAAAACATATGGGGCGACTAAAGCAAGGCTGAACCACAGCAGATCCAATCTCAATGAAGTAAAGTTACCACTAGACATAGTTCTCTTGGTGAATTTCAGATTTGCTTTCTGTTAAAAAAACAAGCAAAGTCCGGCCTTGATTCTGTTCTATTATACAAGAGTCGGAATACTGTAACGGCTATAGAATACAAATTCTTTCCAGGCTACAGAATCTACCCACAATGCAGGAGACTCCGGTTCAATCCCTGGGTCAGGAATATCCTCTGGAGAAGGAAATGGCAACCCACTCCAGAATTCTTGCTTGGAAAAGCCCATGGATGGAGGAGCCTGGCGGGCTACAGTCCATGGGGTCGCCAAGAGTCGAACACGACTTAGCAGCTAAACAGCCACCGAATACAAGCTCCTCTGCAAGATGGTCCAAGAACACATCCCAGGGCGATGTCCATGCTGGGTTAGTTAACAATGGACGCCGTTGAGGAGCCCACTCTACAGCCAGAAGGCCCAAGTTCAAATCCTCCTCCATCATTCATTAACTGTGACTTTGGACAGGTGGTGCCTTAACTTTTCTCCACTTCAATTTCATTGTCTTTAAAAATAATATCTCAGAAGATGTAAGGATTAATGTAATACCTGCAAGGCACTTAGGAGAAAGCTTGGCACATACTAAAACATTATGTAAATGTTTGGGACATAAAGAAACACTTTGTCATGTGAGAATATTAACTGTCCCTTCATCATAAGATTGTTGAGATAAATCAAATAGTTCATGTAAAGTATAGAGCACTGGGCCAGGACTACAGTATTAGTTCAATAAATGACTATTAACACTTCAAATACAACTACTACTGTTATTGTAAAGGCATCCAGAACTCTTCAAAACTTAAGACAGCTGAAAAATAAATCAGTAGAAGCATGTACACACAGACACACACACATTTTACTTCTTTTATTCCTCACTCTTTCTAAAACCTTGTTCCCCATCCTGTGCCATTAAGTTGAGCCCCACGCAATACCTCATTCTAGAAGGTTTATTATGTCCCACACCATACTAACCTGCCCTAGTGTCTCAAGACCCTGGTGTTTGCTCCACAATAATGGATGAAAAGTTGCTTAAGGTAATCTAAGCAATTATTCAGTGAGTGTAACAATACTGATCTTTGGATTTAAAATTTAAATTTCTCCATAAGGCATGGGGCATCTAAGACCATAAGACAGGTATGCACATTTAAATGAATCCAGCAACTGAACCAGTAGGTGCACATTAAGTATTCATCAAACCAACAAAACAGTGGTTCACAGCATTTTTATCAGCTTCAATGACCTCGGACACTTCCACACTTTTATCTCTATCACCCAATTTAACTCCAGGCTCTGACCAACTCGGGAAGGACTACAGAAGCTGGGTTACTAGAGGAACCCCAAGGGCACAGAACTTCTTTGAAGACCCAGAGCCATTTAGGTGATGAGGCTGCCCCGTAGGGATTTCCCAGGTGTGGCTCAGACGGTAGAGCGTCTGTCTACAATGCGGGAGACCTGGCTTCGATCCCTGGGTCAGGAAGATCCGCTGGAGAAGGAAATGGCAATCCACTCCAGTACTCTTGCCTGGAAAATCCCATGGAGGGAGGAGCCTGGTAGGTTACAGTCCATGGGGTCACAAAGAGTCGAACACGACTGAGCGACTTCACTTCAGGTGGCACTAGAGGCAAAGAATCTACCTGCCAAGAAGGAGAAGTAAGAGATGTGGGTTTGATCCCCGGTTTAGGAAGAAGCCCTGGAGGAAGAAATGGCAAGCTGCTCCAGTATTCTTGCCTGGAGAATCCCATGCACAGAGGAGCCACGGGGTCGCAAAGACTCAGACACGACTGAAGCGATGCCTCGTGAGAATCTGTGCTGTGGTTGTTCCTGTTGCTGCTGCTCAGCCACTCGGTCGTGTCCAACTCTGCAACCCCACAGGCTGCAGCCCTCCAGGCTTCCCTGCATTCTGGAAAGCAGCTCCCTGAAAACTTAGGAAATTTAATGTTGAATCTGAGTTTAAGTGGGTGAGCAAAGACACAATCCTCAAGCTCTACTGCAGAAAGCAGCTCTTCAAGGCAATATATGCAAGCTTAGGAAATCTAATAACAAATCTGAGTTAATGCTGGTGAGTTTTCATTGGACTGTAAAACGTCCATATCCATTTTGAATAATCTTCAACCTTGTATGACAGATGATTATGTACAAAAGGAAAACTGATCGTGCCCTGGAATGAAGGTGGAGAATAAATATGTGTTCTGTGTTGAATGGCTAACAAATGGACTGACAGCGAATGAATGAGTGAATGGCAGGAACCCTTGCTCAATTACCTCGATGACACTAAAAACAAAACAAGCAAAAAACTAAAACCACCAAAAAGAAGCTGCCAGGAAATCTGTTCTTTGCAGCAAGGATGTGCCCTATCAGGGTACTCAAACCTCTTCATCCTGCAAAACCACAAGCATTTCAAAATCTGGTCTATGCTAGCGCTTCTTCCTCTCCAGACACCGAGGAAAGACTCATGGTTCTCGCCACTATGTCCTCAAGTGCACTGTGAAATAAAAGCTTCTTTTTGAAGATGGCCTAATAATAAATTAAATTACTTCTGTTATGCCACAACTAATGGCGAGAAAGCACACCGCTCAAGATGAACAATAATCTAACCCGTTAGATCTGATTTGTAACCTAATGGTATTCTGGTTCTGGCAGAGGAACAAAACAAAACCCAAGCTGTAATAACAGGCAAGGTGTGTTGGCAGCACTCCGGAGGGAGTTTTTATATCTGAAGCCTGCGGGAATTTGGAAACGGTCCGTGGCACTATTTTTTTCCTTATCTGACTGACACGGCCGATTATACCTTTAAATTAAGTCTAATAATGCATACCAGCCTTTGTTAATCAGAATATGAAAGCTAAAGTTGTGTTTTGTGGAAAAGCAGATCATCTTGCAGTACTGAAAACAGGCGTGATTGATGCTGGGGCTTCACTGGAATTCAGCTTCGGTCAAACAGAGAGCAGGTTACGTGACCTTGAAAGAAATGGATTCATTTTCCCACATGGCTCACCACGCCAGCTCCTCAGTTTTCTGAACAAAGAACAGATACTTTATGAGTTAACTTGGCTGTTGAACAGGCCACACTTCTGTTTCAATAATATTGTGTGACTCCCCCAAAAGGAAAAGAAGCATGGCAGTGGACAACAGGAAGGCTGCTTTCTTGCTCACTGGGGTTCGGGTACACTGGGTGACATCACGATGCGTCAGGCTAAAGGTCGGGGCCAGGATGCCCTCTATCTCTCATTGTGGGACGAGCAGCAACCTGGGTCATGGTCCACTTAAGGCAGGTGGCAGGGCAGAGAGACCAAGAAACATCATGCAAGGACATGGACGCCCTCTACCCACATGCTTCCAGTATATCCCACAGGACAAAGTCCAGTCCAAACTCTAGGGGACAGAAAAGTGTCCACCTACCTGGAAGCACAGCAGAGTCACTCAGCCAAGGGGCTGCAAGGGCAATTACAGGAAGGGAGCATCCAGTCTGCACAACAATCAGTTCTGCCCACACACAATAATCAGATCTGCACAATTCACCTGAGCTTGCCCTCCTGCTGACAGCCTCTCATTTTCCACCACAGGTACATGGAAATAGGCTAAGAGGACGTGGGACGCAAGAATAATCCATTCACTGGCTGACAGGTGCCATTCCGATCCTCATTTTCTCTCTCTCTCTCTCTGATGTTCACTTGGTGATAGAACCCTAAAGTAATATAGTCCACAAAAGCAACATCAACTGCTCTATTTATACTCCTTCTTGGTGACTAAATTTCTTTGTCCTTGAATTCCCTATAACTCATCATAATAAATGCCCACTCATTCCAATTAGTTTCAGTGGCTCTGTCACTTGCCAGTATGGTCTGCAAAGAGGCCACAGTGGCAACAACAAAATTTCTATCTAGACGGTGATGACAGGAGAAATCTGTGCAAAGAGTTGAGTCTAGGAATGGGCCCCCAGACCCAGAAACTTGTCTTCTAGCACAGATTGTAAAATTAGCACATCACTGTTCTTACTGAGGGTATGTGTCTCAAAGGAGATTGGGGACTAATGGAATTTTTTTTTTTCTTTACAAATATTAAGTGAAGATTCCCTTTAGCAATGTCACTGCCTTTGAGAAGCCCCCTAAAAAGAAATCACTCCCTTTGGCTTATTATTTGGTTTTCATCCATCCCTCTCTCATTTCTTCTTCTTTGGGAATCTTGGTATTTCTTTGTAACCTTTCAAGTGAATGATTTCCAGATCAATACTTGCAGCTGTGGACTCAAATCCAAAATTTCTCCCGCCTGTGGACCACTTCTTCCTGGATAGCCTACTTTCCCCCTGAACACACTCTATACAACCCTCTACCACTGGCCATATGCTCTTTATAAACGGTATTTTCTTCCTTCCTCTTCCATCTCCCACTGAGCACACTTTTGGGCTCCAACATGCCATCAGGGGCAGATACCACTGGCTGCGTCACCACATTCCAGGAACCTCTTTTGTAGCTATGAGATGGGCAGAAGATTCAATCCCAAGCAGAAGGGACCCAAGGTGGAAAGTTCAATGGGGTTTCCGGAGAAGGTCTGACTTCCTGACAGGAAGATAACTGTGGAAAGAAACTGTTCTTTTTCTGAAATTCTCCCAGGCATCGTATTGAAATCATGAGAGGACAGAGCATCAAGGTCTCTGCATTTGATCAAAATGCTTCCCTAGTCCCCAACTGTCAAGTGAACAAAACCTAAACTCCCGAGGTCAGTATTAAAATACCTTCATTATCCAGGGCACATCCATCTTGCCAGCTGATGTCTTTCTACTTCCCTTCACATCAGTTGGGAATAATTATATGACTAACCACTGGTACCGAGAGCTTATGATGCACCAAACAGCCTGTTAAACACGCTACATACAGTATTCACTAACTTACTCCATACAACCCAAGGTGGTCAGTGTTATCACACCCATAACACAAATCACAGGACAAGAACTCAACGCAAGTTTCTCTCCATAAAGCCCATACTTTTCAACCATTGTTTCCCGGGTACCTTCTATGTGAAAGTGAAAGTGAAGTCACTCAGTCGTGCCCGACTCTTTGCGACCCCGTGGACTGTAGCCCTCCAGGCTTCTCTGTCCATTGGATTCTCCAGGCAAGATTACTGGAGTGGGTTGCCATTTCCTTCTCCAGGGGGTCTTCCCAACCCAGGGATCGAACCCGGGTCTCCTGCATTGCAGGCAGACGCTTTGTCCTCTGAGCCACCAGGGATGCCAGACACTAATACATCCTATCATTTCCACAACCAGTTTATCTTTCTAATGATCCTACTCCTTTAGACCACTACCTCTGGGCTTAGCTCAAAAAGCCACATCACAAAGGTCAAAGTCACTTCCTCTCACAAGATGTTGCAAAACCATAAGCAATTGCGTTTTCCTTTGATAAAAAGAGACTTTGATGACCAACCTAGACAGCATATTAAAAAGCAGAGACATTACTTTGTCAGCAAAGGGCCGGCTAGTCAAGGCTATGGTTTTTCCAGTGGTCATGTATGGATGTGTGAGTTGGACTGTGAAGAAAGCTGAGCACTGAAGAATTGATACTTTTGAACTATGGTGTTAGAGAAGACTCTTGAGAGTCCCTTGGACTTCAAGGAGATCCAACCAGTCCATTCTAAAGGAGATCAGTCCTGAGTGTTCATTAGAAGGACTGATGTTGAAGCTGAAACTCTAATACTTTGGCCACCTGATGTGAAGAGCTGACTCGTTGGTAAAGACCCTGATGCTGGGAAAGACTGAGGGCAGGAGGAGGAGGGGACGACAGAGGATGAGATGGTTAGACGGCATCACCAACTCGATGGACATGAGTTTGGATAAACTCCGGGAGTTGGTGATGGACAGGGAGACTTGGCATGCTGTCGTTCAAGGGGTCGCAAAGAGTCGGACATGACTGAGCGACTGAACTGAATCTGACAAAAAAATGCAGTCAGTTTTCTTTTTTCCCTTTATAGCCTTCAGTCCTTCTTACCTGTACTATGGTAATTTAACCATACCTTACATGGAATTTCAGGCTGCAAGCTCCTGACTACAGTCTGATCAGCTACACATTCATTCTGTAATCTCCCCGTCGCCCAGGATAGTAAGAAGAGATGACACTGAGTTTTTCTTATGCAGAAGATAATGCTTTACACATTCTTTTATTTATTCCTGTGATATCTTTACAAATTCTATTACCCTAATCTCTATCGGGAGGCAACAACGTGTGGCAAGGTAGAGTTACCTGACTAAGGTTATACATCTAATGGAATAAAAAATTCAACCCCAAGAGGTTCCATAAGAAATAACTTTTTTTAAGTTAATATTATATTAACACTCCAGTTTTCATTAACTAAGATAACAAAAGATCTAACTCAAACCACTTGGATCAAAACCCTCCATTAGGAGAACCATCAAGTTTAAAAGCCTTTTTCATGGCCAGATATGAATAACAGGCTTGGATTTGAGGATAACCTTCACTGGGATACCTTAGCCAATTTCTGTGTGGGAGAGCAAGAAAGGGTGGAGTTTAATTCAATGTTATCTAGGCCAACAAACCTGTGTTCAATGTTCTGAATGTTCCAAAGAGTGTCGGCCTCACTTTGTGTGTTTCGTGAAAAACAGCAGTCTGTGTTACATAATTAAATCTGCTCTAAGATCCAATATCACATTATGGAATTTAAATGACTTACATTCAAAGAAATCAATTCCTGCCAGAGAACGTTATGATAAGGTTGATAACCTGTATTAGGGATTCCCAAATCAAACCAAGGGACCACCTGCATACAAATTTCCTGGGATGCTTGGGGGGAAAAAAACAAACAGATTTCATAGTGGTGCAAGACTTGAGACTCCTGGATTCTAGTCTACCCTACACCTTAACTACTAACACTTTTGTATCTTACTTGCTCGAAAATAGCTGTGCAGGGGAAAAAAAAAAAAAAAAGATCAGTGGATTCTCTTATTGCTTTTGGCTTTTGTCTCCAGCAGCCACAGTTTTGAAAAGCTCCTGACAAGGGCTATCATGTCTCCTGCATATTTGGTTACATCCACACCGAAGCTCTGACCCTGAAAAATCTACTCTGCGTTCCGGGAACACGTGCTGAGAGGTGACTGTATTCGGACATCAGGACGCTGCCTGGATAGGATTACATAAACTCGGGGAGCACATTCTGAGGAAAGCAGGCTTGCCTTTCAATAATCTGATAAACAGGTGCTAAGAGAAGCACCGCAAGTGCTGACCACCTAAGCCCGTGCACCTTGCTGAACCGTATGTCAGAGTGCTCCTGGCTCCACACAAGATCAAAACTGCGTCCTCGCAGATACTCATTCTCTAAGCCGCTTACAGGGACGGACAGAAAGAGCTCTGCTTGTAAGAACGGTATGAACAGTCTCAATATGTGGTTCAGAGTTTGAAAGAGTAAATATCATCCCAATAACATTCAAATATACACATATAAAGATACGTGTACACACACACACATTTACACGCACATCTGGTCTGTTATCAATATAGCAGAAACTAACAGCACTGTAAAGTGACTATACTCCATAAAAATTAAAACAAAATAAAAATAATTTAAAACATATGTTAACAAAGTTAAAACCTCCGGGTCTTATATTGATTAACACCTGTGACAGAGAAGTAACCAAGATTAAGAGACAGTCACCACCTCCTAAATCATGACAAGAAGCATGGAAAGAGGATAAAAAGAAAAACCCACACCTCTAGAGGTCAAACCTAAGTTCTGAAAATGACACTGGCACAGTTAGCACACGTCTGTCCCAGGGCCTGAGGAGAAGAAAACGTGAGTAATGACAAGTAACTTTAATTAAACTCCCCATCTGTTTATGAGCTTGATGAACTTCAAAACGAACTTGCTCACTACCAAGTCAGGGTCTCTCCAAGCAGCAATCCTTTCTTATTAATCTTTGACAAACTATTAAATTTCCCATTTTCCCACTGACCAATGGTAGAATGCCCTCTCTCTCTCTGTGATTTATAAGGAGTCTCAGAAATTAGAAAGTGATATACAGCTCATGCCATTCATTTTAACAGGAATTTGAATGGCTTCTCTTTTTCTTTTTCAAAACACAATATCCTGAATTGTCCACTCGGAGCAGGCAATAAATAACTTGGGTGCAGAAAAAGAAGAATTTTTAAAAGCAAGATAAAGGGGATAATCCTGTATTCTCTCTCTATGAAGTGATAAAAGCTGTGGTCCCGCTGTGTCTCCACCTGCAAAACTCCTGTTAAATCTAAGAGAACTCAAGGTACACAAGCCACTGAGGATGAAACCTAATTTCCATCTCGGTTCATTCAATTTCCTAAAATTACATCAACAGCAAAAATCAGATAGATGGTGGATGCTGGTTTTATGCTTCTAATAAGTAAAACTCTATTTTAGTATTTAAAGAATAATTACCACTCTCTGATTCAGCCAGGGCTCATGGAAAACTATTTTCTCACCTCCTCTCCCTTCATGAGGCCATAAACATAACCAGCACAACTCACTAACTATTCAATCATATTTTTAAGATCATTTAAGGAGAGAAAAAAAAAAAGAGATACTCATTAAGATGCACTATAAATCCAGAAGCACAAAAATCACAAGAATTTCCACGACTCAGAAATCAAAGGGACTTAATCATTAAATTCAATTTTCCACTCGTTGCATCTTAAATGAGTCCCAGGACAGACAGGGCATATGTATTTAGAACTTGGAAGAGGAGGATGGAGAAACAAAGTCTTAAACCCATCCGCTGCAAATAGGCTTTGATTTATTCTGGAAGGAGATTGCCCACATGCACTTGTTCTGACAGATGGACACATTCACTAACTTTAGAAACCCAACTTTGTTTCTACCCAACACCACTATTGCCCACAAAATCCACTCCAAGATTATTCAATCAAGTGTTCTTGCTATAATTGGATTCTCTCTCTCTCCCTGCCTCCCTCCCTTCTGAAAGAACAAAATGGTAATGCTGAAGTATCACTGAAGTTGTCCCTGTCCCATGAACACAGGCTACAGATGAATGCAAACCCTACTAGACACCCAGGCACATAACACCATACTTAGCACATTTGATACTTGTCCATTCAAAGAAAAAAAGTAGGTCCAAAAGTCTATCCTAGAACTTTAGCAATCATCCCACCAAATCGTCTCACTATGCATCAAAATCTGCAAAATGGTCTGTGGTCTCTTCTGAAATGGCAAAGAGAAAATAAGATTGACAGCTTAATAGAAAACACAGTTCCACAAGGTAAAAACAAAAGGTCATGTCACACTTTGCAAAGTGTAACATTTGTAAATTCATTCCCCCTGCCCCTTTTCACTATCCAACACCTACCATTCACAAGAAAGCACACATTAAAATGCAAAAAGCATGAGTTTTCCTCTAGTACAAATGACTAGAGAACACTGCTTCTAGAAAATAGAAAATACATACATTATGAGGTATAACTGCAGCTTGTACTGTTACACTTCCTAGTGGGGTGGCTCATCTGGGGACCAAATCTGTGACACCCTTTAGAAGAGACTTCATGACCTTCTGGGCTCTGTTAATTACCCCAACCCAGAAAACAGTCCTCAGAGGGAAAGATTTAATATCATCCGTGGGTAACTCGTACCATGGGGCCACTTGTGTGTGTTTTTTCCTCTCCTTTTTGCAAGGAAAGTAGACTTGGGACTTCCTTTAAGATGGAATTTATTATGGATATAGCTGGTGGCTTTTCCCTTTTTAGCATATTTAAGAAACAGAAAAACAGAGGAGAAACAAACACACAGGCCACAGCTCAACCCTAGAAAGCATCCTTATACTTGGGCTTCTCAACCTCCTCACCAGGGACAATTCAAGCCAGATGCTTCTTTGCTGCAGGAGGCTGTTCTGTACCATGTGGCTGTATAGGATCTCAGGCCTCGATCCATTAGATGCTGGTAGCCCCAGTCCTGTTGGAACAACCAGAAATGTCTCTAGACATTGCCAAACGTCATCCTGGAGAGAAAACGGCCCCAGTTGACAACCAAGGCTTTAGAGCTAACGGGATAGTCCCTTTTAACATTACTTAGGCCACTCCTAGCATTGCTGAGGAGCATTTGCAGGTCCATCCAGTCTCTGTGGCTATCCAATGCCTCCGCCGCTATCCCCAAGTACATGGGGTGCCAAAAACAGCAACAGACCTATCTTTACCCAAATGATCTGCCAAACTTTTCACAATGTGTGCTAACAAAAAACTGAACCCCCCCCAGAAGGCAAATGCCAAGAGGTACATAGCCTTCATCCATCAGGAAAGAGAGAGATTCTAGGCTTCAAAACCACTGCTTTGGTAAATGCCTGATGCTATGAGACCTATTTTTAAAAGTTGGGGAGAGGGAAGCACAAAGAAACGAAAAAGTCAAAGTACACTGACAATATCTTTTCATCTTGCTGATGTATCAATAAAGATTTTTTTGAGACAGAAAAAAAAAAAGTCAGTAACTCCTGCAGTAAAAATAAAGAATGAGCATACAAGAAAATAAAGCTGACCATCAGCACTTTTAAACTACCCTTCAACAAAAAGGCACTGATGACCAGGTTTATTTTAACCCCTTGGCAGAAGAGGTTGCTGAATACAGTCTACCACATGGTACCATTGGGATAAAGATGGTTGCAATACCTGTTGGGAAACATTAAAGCAAGCCATATCCAACTAGGACATGAGATCAGCACTTTTAAACTACCCTTCAACAAAAAGGCACTGATGACCAGGTTTATTTTAACCCCTTGGCAGAAGAGGTTGCTGAATACAGTCTACCACATGGTACCATTGGGATAAAGATGGTTGCAATACCTGTTGGGAAACATTAAAGCAAGCCATATCCAACTAGGACATGAGATTGCCCTCTCTGCCCAACATTCTGAGTTATTCAGGTGACAGAACTCAGAGCCCAGTGAAGAAGATGCTGAACCTAGTTCTAATCACTAACCCGAGACTGCACCACAAAGTTAGAATCCTCCTAATAAGAAATGTAGTCTAGGAAGGAAGTCTTTATGCATCAAACCTCAAATGACAATGGTGGGACTTCCCTGGTGGTCCAGTGGCTAAGACTCAGTTCTCTCAATGCAGCGGGACCAGGTTCAATCCCTGGCCAGGGAACTAGATTCCACGTGTGGTAACTAAGAATTTCCATGGCACAACTAAAGATCCCACCTGCCTCGACAAATATCATGCCACAACTAAGACCTGGTGCAGCCGAGTAAATAAATTTTTAAAAAAAATTTTAATGGCAATGGCAACCTGGGAGTAATCCAAAGATATCTTTTATAGTGAGTTGGCCAGGAATAATTAACACTACTCCCCTTCTCTTGTGTGTGAGATGCTAGAAAACTAATACACAGGACAAGGTTCAAGGTTCTTACAGAAAGTTCATGGGAAATTAAGTGACCGAAAACTTTTTCCTAAGGGCCCTGGACACTGTACTTATTCTTCAAACCTGTATTCTAAATTCTCCATGAATGAATGTGGTCTTGGTTGCACAATGCATTTTCTAGAACTTCCCACTGAACCATAAATCAACTCCAAGGGAAAAGTAGTGATTTATACAGTAAATGGATCCAACCACGGCAGATTTTTCATACCTGGCAGTTACATCCTAGAGGCAGTAAAAAAAACCCTAGTGTTGCTACTGTTAACTTCCCAAATGCTTGGTGATTATTTTAACAGATCAAGAAGATCTAAGACAAACAGATATTTTGAATCCTCTTGAGGAAGAAATGACTTACCAGCACCAGGAAGCCACTCCCAGACATCGTATCACCAGTGAAGAGAGCCAAGCTGACCCAATGGATGTTCACGTTGCCACACTGTTCTTGTACAAAGCAATATTCAGGAAGCACTAAGAAAAATCTTTGCAGGAAAAACACCTCGCCAACTGTTCAATAAAACATGAACATAAATTGAAAAGGCACTGTTGAGTTGCAGCAGCCTCAGAGACAGTCTTCCAACATACATTCTAGAACCACATTATCCAATACGGTGGCCACGAGCCACCTGTGGCCGATTAGGCACTTGAAATGTGGCTTAGTCCAAATTGAGGTGTCATTACAGTGCTAGATACACACTGGATTTCCAAGACTTAGCAAAAAAAAGAATGTAAAACATCTCGCTGATAATTTTTTGATCAATCATATGTTGAAATGATAGTACTTTGGAAATACTAGGTTGAATAAAATATACTATTATACTTAATTTCACTTTTTTTTCTTTTTTACTTTTCTAATGAAGTCACTTGGACTGCAAGGAGATTCCACCAGTCTATCCTAAAGGAGATCAGTCCTGAGTGTTCATTGGAAGGACTGGTGTTGAAGCTGAAACTCCAATACTCTGACCACCTCATGCGAAGAGCTAACTCATTTGAAAAGACCCTGCTGCTGGGAAAGATAGAGAGCAGGAGGAGAAGGGGATGACAGAGGATGAGATGGTTGGATGGCATCACCGACTCAATGGACACAAGTTTGGGTGAACTCCAGGAGTTGGTGATGGACAAGGAAGCCTGGCACGCTGCAGTCCATGGGGTCGCAAAGAGTCAGACACGACTGAGCAACTGAACTGAACTGGATGAAGTCACTAGAAAATTTAAATTACAAGTGTGACTNGATGGTTGGATGGCATCACCGACTCAATGGACACAAGTTTGGGTGAACTCCAGGAGTTGGTGATGGACAAGGAAGCCTGGCACGCTGCAGTCCATGGGGTCGCAAAGAGTCAGACACGACTGAGCAACTGAACTGAACTGGATGAAGTCACTAGAAAATTTAAATTACAAGTGTGACTCAATTTATGGTTCCCATAAGATTCCTAATGGAAGCACTGTTCTACAATGGGAGTGGGCAAACTGTCAGGACCCAACAGTAAATATTTTAGACTCTGTCTCTGTGTATGGTGCCAAAGCAGCATGGATATTATATAAACAAGTGGGTACAGCTGTGTGTCCCAGTGACATTTTATTTGCAAACCAGGCAGATGAATCTGGCCTGTAAGCCCCAGTTTGCCTCCTTCTCAGGGACCAGATCGTTAATAGTTCCCTATAAAGAGGGCATGTGATATGAATTTAGTTGCATATACGTTTTTATATCCAGCATGGGTCTTGCGCAAACCTAAACGTGAGTATCTTTAGACTGGTCCTGGCTATTTCCAATCCCATGGACCCCCATCACTCACCAAGTCTACCTGGCCTCCCTCATACCAGGACCATGTGCATGCCTCCCTCTGTGAAAGTGATGTCCTAGAAAGTGGCACGCCAAAGAGCCACACAGTCATGGAATCAGAAACTGGGAGTTTCTATCAAGGGCTACATCAGCTGACTCATATCATTAGTCACCCAAACCATATCATTTCTGAGGCAGAAAAGGAGGTTTAATTAATAGACTTCCATCAGAAAGTATATACCGATTCCTACTGATAAAGAAATCTAAGCCTACAGTGAAAATATGGTCAACTTTCCCCAGCATGCAGACAAGAGCAAGAAGAGAAAGCAGGGGCCGTTCCCTCAGCAGAGCCATGTATGACTATTAAACCCTGCCTGACACACCTTGGGGCTGGCCTTGCCCAGTGTCTGTGGAAGGAACACAGCGGTGGGCTTCTCCACCCTCTGGTCATCTTCCTGATACCAATTTCAGCATGTCTGGCTGACGGAGTTTGTCGAGGTTGGCCACACCTTCCCTATCCAAATCATGGCCTCATGATTAAAACCATTCCACCCAAGCTGCATAATGAGTATGAGGGCTGGGACATTACTCTCTTGACTTCTGTGTGTTACTGATCGTTTCCATAGTTTAAAAATTAATTTTTAAGGTTACACCCAGCGTTCCAGGTTGCAGATGCACTGCAGTTAGCCTAAGATAACCAGCTGCTGTGGGCAGCAACACTGCCATTACAATGGAGAGCCCGCAGCAGGATAAGGCAGACAGACACTGTGGGTGGCAGAGCCCAGAGGCAGAAACAGACAGCATCTCTCGCCATCGTCCTGAGCAGCTGGAACCAATGAAAACTGAGGACAACAAAGTTTATCTTTCCCTTTACTGTTGAAACTGACGTGGGTTGAGTTTCTGCTTTAAGTTGTCAATGGGGTATTCCTAAAACCAACCTCTTTCTCCCCCTTTTCCCAGTGATCTGTATCTGGAAGGTCTATGGGTGTTTATGGGCTTCCCAGGTGGCTGAGACCTGAAGAATCCACCTGCCAATGCGGGAGACACAAATATGCAGGTTCCATCCTTGGGAGAGGAAGATCCCCTGGAGGAAGAAATGACAACCCACTAAATTATTTTTGCCTGGAAAATCCAGACTGTAGCAAACTACAGTCCATGGGGTCGTAAAGAATTGAACAAGACTGAGAGATTGAGCACACCCACACACACACTTTTATACCCTCCAGGTACAGACCACTGGGAAGTATCTTGAAAATATACATGCTCCTGAAGCTATGTTAAGCAGTCAGGAACCATTTCCCACCTCACAAGTACCTCCACGGGCTGCCAGAGCATCTGTTTATAGGAACAGCTCGTCACACACTCTGTACCTCACCAGAAAGTCACTTCCCAGATGGACACTGTAACCTGCAGGGCAGGGTCGGGGGCTCCCACCTAGAAACCCCTCAAATAGAACTTTGAACACATTTTGGTTTCCTTCTGATCTTTCTCCTAGGAACTGTTACAGAGTTATGTCCACAGCACACGTCAGTCCTCTCTGCATCCTAACACCTCCGGGAAATGTTAATTTCTTCCTCCAGCTTGAAACACCCATCTTGAGAGACCGGTAAGAGAGCTGGGCAACCTCACAGAGAACTCTCAGGCTCTGGAGGCTCATTCATCAAGAAAAACCAACCTC
>SJYX01016254.1:0-12946 GCA_006410675.1 Oreotragus oreotragus
ATTTTTAACACAGAGTGATGCAATACCAAATATATAAAACCAAACAAATTTTTGAAATTATGCTATAAATTCTATTTTTAGGTATATCTTTTTAGTTTAACTTACACTTCTACAAAATGTTCTGGGGGAAGGAAAAAATCAAATAGAAGCTGACATGAGGGAAATATCTCAATGTGTCATAAAAATAAAGCATATTTAACATTAGTGGGAGAAGATATACCTATTTATAGATACCTACAATTACTTAACAGGGAAAAGAGATAATCAGTATTGGCTTATGAACTTTTCCAAAGAGAAAGTACTTTCTTTAGTAATTAAGGTTTTTCTGTCAAATTACTATAAGAGTGTAACTCAATCTGCTTTGAAAATGCATTTCCCATTTCTCCTATATTTGTCTAATTTTAAGCAAGTGATTTTCCAACCTTACAGAACAGCAGATAATTTGAGGCATGGCTAACATGCACACATAAACATTTCATAAGAATTAAACATGTAAATAAAAGTGATTTCTTCACAAAGAATTTACAGTTTTAGAGAATAAGTACAGCTGGTGGTTGGGGAAGAGAGGAAATTTGTTTAACAAGAACAATCTAAATTCTAAAATATGCATCATTGTCTTCTTTTATTCAGTTCTCCATAAGGACACTGATATAACCACAGGCAGGATTCAGCATCTGACTCAAAGGTCAAAGAGATATTCAGTGGATATCTTTCCAAAACTGTTGTTTAAATTAGCCTACCTCATGGGGAAGCAGAGTGCTTTAAATGGCATCATCTTGAAATCTAAATTTTGATGCTATAGGCATAAGTTTAATAAAACCAGAGGGGAAACATGTTTAGGGTATTTGAGATCATCCTTTATGTCTTATAGAAGATACTAAATTGCAGAATAAAAAAAAATTTGAATACCCATCCTCTCCACTTTTAATGATCTTTTCATTAAAGATTTTAAAGTGTTTTCAAACCAAAGAGAGAAAAGTAGCATGTGTGAAGTTATCAAGATTTCATAGATCTGTAGCATTGTTAATTTATCTATTGTTTTACATTGCTTATCAGGCAGAGAATTTTAAAATGCAATGTTAAGAAAAAGAATTCATGTATACAAACATATACATTCATCTCAGGGGTTTTGTTGGGGTGTGTGTGTGTGTGTGTGTGTGAATGTATTTTCTGGATGGTCCTACTGAGTTCAATAATTCATGAGTTTTGTTATAGCATCCCTAGTTAATTCAAAGGGCCAGGAACTTATTCAGAATAGTTTAGTTAAACGCATATATGTGAGCTGGGTTAGTCCAAAAGCAATTCAGTAAGCCACAACACGGAGAAGGAAATGGCAACCCACTCCAGTATTCTTGCCTAGAGAATTCCGTGAACAGAGGAGCTTGGTGGACTGTTGTCTGTGGAGTCTCACAGAGTCGAACACGACTGAAGCGACAGCAGCAACAGCAGCAGCATGCCACAACAAGCACAACTTGAAATCATCTTATAACTAGCTCAGGGACAAAAGCAGAAAACTGAACTTCTCATGAATCAGATGTTTGGGGATTATTATAATAGCATTTCTTCATTAATGAAATTTAACCATTTTTTGTTTCTTGCTTCTATTAATTTCTTCCCTTCTTGAAATCTTTTCGCTTTGCTTCTATTTCACATACCTTGTCTATTCCCATAACATTTTCTAAATAATTGATATATCAGTTTAACTTTTGGTTACTCAAATCCTATGATCTAATATATTTTCTTAATCTGTCTGCTCAGTATTTAGTAATTACATGTTTTTCTTATTATTTCATAATATAATGTTCTGCAAAGTAAGACTTAAACCAAACTGGAAATAAACATTTCACACTTTGCCTTTTAGTAATCTGCAAGCCTATTGAATGGTATCCCTACCTCGGATATGTACTATTGGTCCAGTTATTTACAGATGAAATATAGAAGTGGAAAATTTCATGCAAATTTGGCTTCTAAGGTTACCCATCAGTAGGAACTACAGACAGACACATTTTTATTATAAAGCATTGGATTATGACATGCTAGGTAATTATCTTGTATGTACTTTCTGAAATTAGGAGCTTAAAACTCTTGTTCTCTCACTGAACAAATGGAAAAAGACAAATACTGTCTGCATTGACTTTCTCTTACAAGAGGTTATAGATATTTGAAAATAAATTTGCCAACACTTAAGCCATTTGCTAAGATTTATCAAAGAAGAGTCTTGGCCTACTCTGCTTTCTCTCAATGAGAAGAAGTTAAAAAGATGTTGTTGTACAAAAGGTTAAGGATGGGCTTCTCTGACTTATGGAAAAGAAGAACACTGGGGATAGTGGTTCTTAGCCAAAAATAAAAGAAATGCATCCACAACTACTAAGGAAAAGTACCTGAAGACTCAAAATTCACCTTGCAAGATTTTAGTTATCATAAAGAGAGAAAAAAAAATTGAGAAAAAGGAACTTAGATTGGCATTATAATATCATAAGATAAAATGTACATTCTTTATATTAAAAAAATAAACAGATATATAAATGTCACGTAGGAAGTTAGGCACAAACAACAAGGGGGATGGGTGACCTGACCAAGTAAGATTCAAGCCAATGTCTAAACCCCACTCCAGACATACCCCAGTGTGGCCCAGTAGAGCTTATAGATATGCTACAAAGTAACCATAGAGACTTTTTCAACTCCAGTATGTGCCCTAGGCACAAGGTGGGTAGAACTAACTATAGGGGCTTCTCCAACTCTGTAACATGCCTCCTTGATCCACAGCTGTGTCCTCCAGGGAACTTTGACAGCTGGTGAGCCTATTAAGTGTTAGTAAATATTCTGTACATACATATATCTGATTATAACCGATTGAATTATGGGAAAGACATGCAACAGAGCCTGCTGTTATGTAACTTGCAACTATCAATCAAAACTCTCAGTCCATGCCTGCCTAGATGACTATGTAAAAGCTCTCTCTTGAAAACACTGTACCTCATCATTCTGGCACTAGTGTCTCTCTTGGCTTGACCCATCTCTCCCTTGAGGTGTTCTTTAGTTTCTTTCTTCAATAAACTTGGTTTTCCCATGGATAAGCCCTCAGATTCTTTGTGTCTTTGCCAAGAACTGAGGCCCACGAGAAAGTATCCTCTTTGACTCTCCCTAACCAATAACTATAAATGAATTTTGTTGTGTAAGGATACTCAGCTGGATAGAACAAGCATAAAAGGAATACTTAGAATCCTGCAGCCCACACAACCGAATGATTGGAGAGAACCACCCAGTTTGGTGACACAGAGCTCCAGTGAATGCAGGAGGGATGTGCATCACCAACAGGAGGGCTATAGATTAAAATCTGTATCATGGACAATGGCACTTCCTGATTTTCTGTGGTTTCTAGAACTCAGGTTGCCTAGCATTTTCCTGCTGAGTAGAACACCTACAGGAGAATCCTTTGCAAAAGCCAGTTTTCTAAAAGAAAATCTGTGCTGATATCACCATTGTGGGGCAAGGTAAATCAAGTTAATTACTCCTGCAGGGAAGAATAAGAAACGTAGTAACAGAAAGACCTGAAAGAGAAACAACATAAAGATTAAAGTTAGAAAACTACAGGTAAGCAAAGAAAACAATGCTGTTGGTATTAATAGCAAAGCCCAGTACTATACAGAGAGAGAGCAAATCAGAAGCAAGTTTTCTAGTTTTTTGTAGACATTTAATTTGAAAATATTTTTGTAAATAAGAGTCTAAGACCAACTCAAAAAATATTTGAAATTTTAAAATAATAGAAGACACTGTGAAGAGTCTGTGCAGAGATTAAGATATTCATTTCTATAACTGAAAATAATGATTAGTAGAAGTTTATTTAACATTCTATACTATATTAATACACTCTCTTATACATTGGGCATTGATATGCTGCCCTCTCATTCCATGTTTTCTATTCATTTNATATTTGAAATTTTAAAATAATAGAAGACACTGTGAAGAGTCTGTGCAGAGATTAAGATATTCATTTCTATAACTGAAAATAATGATTAGTAGAAGTTTATTTAACATTCTATACTATATTAATACACTCTCTTATACATTGGGCATTGATATGCTGCCCTCTCATTCCATGTTTTCTATTCATTTGCCCTAATAAAGAAATAGAATTTTCAGAGCCACTACAATGAATCTACTACATTAAACGTGAACATTTGCTTTTTTTTTCCTGTCTATAAAATGAAAAGTATGTTTAAATGTTGGGCACCATGACAGGATGAAAAGGATAGAAAGAAAGGAAGATGAGAAAGAAATGTAAGTTGCAAATTTTTACTTTACTTGTAGGTGACAATATGTATTATTAATCTATTGCTACATGTGAATACTCAATGATTTGATATACGTTTAAAACACACATAAGCTGGATTGAAGATAATCCTTGGTCTGGATTCAGACTATCTGGTATCAAAGGCTTATTCTTTTTTATGCTAGCTTGAGCTAGCCATTTGTTCATCTGTTCTCTTTATCTTTAAATGAAGATAATAATGAAAAACACCTTATAGTGTTTTTATGAGACCGAAAGGTTTTTACCCCTGAAATTCATGTACAGAAATATAATCCACAACATCATGGTATTGAAAGTGGGATCTTAGCAAGATGATTAAGTCATAAAAGTAGACTCCCCTCCCTGAATAATGTTGTTGAGTGAGAGTGTGTGTGCTTAGTTGCTCAGTTATGTCTGACTCTTTGTGACCCCATTGATTCTAGCCTGCCAAGCTCCTCTCTCCAAGGGATTCTCCAGGCAAGAATACTGGAGTGGGTTGCCATTTCTTTCTCTAGGGAATCAACCCTAATCTACTGCATTGCAGGCAGATTCTTTACCATCTAAGCCACCTAGGAAGCCCATTGAGTGGGATTAATGCTCTTATGAAAGAGATCTTCAGAGAGATTTCTTGCCAGTCTGCATGTGAGGCTAGAGATGGAAGGTCATCTATTAACAAGGAACAAGTCTTTCACCAGGATCACTGATGCCTTAATTTTGTCATTTCCAGGCTCTTAAACTGTGGGGAAATTTTTTCTGTTGATCAGAGGCCCTTAAGTGTTCAGCATTTTGTCATAGCAGAACTAAGACATGAGAATTAAATTAATCATGTCTACAAAATTCTTAGCCCAATACATGGCACCTAGTAAAACTCTGTTTGTTAAAGGAATATGTATTTTAAAGTTAATGTTAGATGCAAACTTGAAAAACAAATATGTTAAAATTGAAATAATTATTTTCACATTGAATATCAAGTAACTGTGTGCATATGTAATTTTCTACTATATATAAAATATACAAACATTTCTGTAAATATTAACAAATTAATAGCAGTTAAACAGCTCAAAGAATTTTGCTGATCTTCATACTTGTAATTGTTTGATATCAAATACTGTGTACTAAAATGCATACTGTATAAAGATAAGCTGATATTTATATCTTATTAATCTTTGTCTTTTATAGAGTATTTCATTTACCTTGAAGTATGTAGTAAATCTGTAATTTATAGGTCTTAAAAGTCCCATTTTGTGCTTTTATTTACAGAACATATAATAATACATGATAAAACTTGTATGCTTTAACTGTCATTTGTGATGTTTATAATCAAGTGGAATTTAATGTGGATCATTACTTTTTATAAATCTTGTACATTAGCTAAAATTCATAATATTCCAATTACTTTTCATATTTATCTTGTCTGAATTTAAGCAATTTTTAAATTATATATTTTTATGTAACCAGAGTCTCAACATGGATTTTAATCATTCTAATCATGTGTAAAATTTTTAAAAATGATCTTTGAAATTCATATTTCAACACTCTATTTTCTATGTGTCTCATTATTATCTATGGTAAACAATCATTTAATAATAAAAATGCCTTCTTGCTGTATCCATAAGACAAACCCACATATTAAAAAAAAAATACAAAAAATACATATCAGTGAAATTATCAAGTACCTGACTATTTCTAGATATCCATAAAAAGGCATTATGTTGTGCATTAATAATAATAAGCTATGGGTGTTAGTTAATACAAAGAGATTTTTAAATAAAGATCAAAAAAGACTATTTCATATTGCTTTCACTTCCATTAATAGGGAAGCCTCCTTTGAAATCTTAGTTCAGTACAGTTCATTTCAGTCGTTCAGTCGTGTCCCACTCTTTGTGATCCCATGGACAGCAGCCCACCAGGCTTCCCTTACCAGGTGATGTCACCAACTCATAGAGCTTACTCAAACTCACGTCCATCGAGTCAGTGATGCCATCTAACCATCTCATCCTCTGTCATCCCCTTCAACTCCCACCTTCAATCTTTCCCAGGTAGAAAAAGGAAAAGTGAAATCGCTCAGCCGTGTCCAACTCTGCAACTTAATGGACTGTATTCTACCAGGCTCCTCCTTCCATGGGATATTCCAGGCAAGAATACTGGAGTGGGTTGTCAATTCCTTCTCTAGGAGATCTTCCTGATCCAATCTTTCCCAGCATCAGGTCTTTTCAAATGAGTCAGTTCTTGGCATCAGGTGGCCCAATTATTGGAGTTTCAACTTCAGCATCAGTCCTTCCAATAAATGCTCAGGACTGATTTCCTTTAGGATTGACTGGTTGGATCTCCTTGCAGAAGAAGGGACTCTCAATAGTCTTCTGCAACATCACAGTTCAAAAGCATCAACTATTTGGTGGTCAGCTTTAAGTTCAACTCTCACATCCACACATGACTAGTGAAAAAACCATAGCCTTGACTAGATTCACGTTTGTTGACAAAGTAATGTCTCTGCTTTTTAATATGCTGTCTAGGTTGATCATAGCTTTTCTTCAAAGGAGCAAGCGTCTTTTAATTTCATGGCTGCAGTTACCATCCACAGTGATTTTGGAGCCCAAGAAAAGAGNTCCACACATGACTAGTGAAAAAACCATAGCCTTGACTAGATTCACGTTTGTTGACAAAGTAATGTCTCTGCTTTTTAATATGCTGTCTAGGTTGATCATAGCTTTTCTTCAAAGGAGCAAGCGTCTTTTAATTTCATGGCTGCAGTTACCATCCACAGTGATTTTGGAGCCCAAGAAAAGAGAGTCTGTCACTGTTCCTGTTGTTTCCCCATCTATTTGCCATGAAGTGATAGGATCAGATGCCACAATCTTATTTTTCTGAACGTTGATTCTTAAGCTAGCTTTTTCACTCTCATTTTTCACCTTCATGAAGAGGCTCTAGCATTCTTCTTCACTTTCTGCTATGAGGTTGGTGTCATCTGCATATCTGAGGTTATTAATATTTCTGCCGGCAATCTTGATTCCAGCTTGTGTTTCATCCATCCAGGATTCCCCATGATGTACTCTGCATATAAGTTAAATAAGCAGGGTGACAGTGTACAAATTTTCTGTAATCCTTTTGCAATTTGGAACCAGTCTGTTGTTCCATGTCTTGTTCTAACTGTTGCTTCCTGACCTGCATACAGATTTCTCAGAAGGCAGGTCAGGTAGTCTGGTAGTCCCATCTCTTGAAGAATTTTCCAGTTTGTTGTGATCCACACAGTCAAAGGCATTGGCATAGTCAATAAAGCAGAAGCAGTTTTTCTGGAACTCTCTTGATTTTTCAATGATTCATCAGATGTTGGTAACTTGATCTCTGGTTCCTCTGCCTGTTCTAAATCCAGCTTGAACATCTGGAAATTCACTGTTCATGTACTGTTGAAGCCTGGCTTGGAGAATTTTGAGCATTACTTTGCTAGTGTGTGAGATGAGTGTAATTGTGCGATAGTTTGAATGTTCTTTGGCATTGCCTTTCTTTGGGACTGGAATGAAAACTGACCTTTTCCAGTCCTGTGGCCGTTGCTGAGTTTTCCAAATTTGCTGCCATATTGAGTACAACACTTTCACAGTATTATCTTTTAGAATTTGAATTAGATCAGTTGTAATTCACTTCCACTAGCTTTGTTCATAGTGATGCTTCCTAAGGCCCACTTGCCTTCACATTCCAGGATGTCTGGCTCTAGATTAGTGATCACACCATCATGGTTATCTGAGTCATGAAGATCTTTTTTGTATAGATTTTCTGTGTGTTGTTGCCACCTCTTCTTCTGTCTCTTATACACATCTAGATGTGTATAAGAGACAGAACTTATACAGCTTCAGTTGTAATTCACTTCCACTAGCTTTGTTCATAGTGATGCTTCCTAAGGCCCACTTGCCTTCACATTCCAGGATGTCTGGCTCTAGATTAGTGATCACACCATCATGGTTATCTGAGTCATGAAGATCTTTTTTGTATAGATTTTCTGTGTGTTGTTGCCACCTCTTCTTAATATCTTCTGCTTCTGTTAGGTCCATGCCATTTCTGTCCTTTAATGTGCCCATCTTTCATGAAATGCTTTTGAAATCTTAAGGGTAATACAATTTACAGTTAATTTATACATTTAATTCATAAAAATAACAAAATAATTTTATGTATTTAAAGTATATCTATTCACTTCATTAAAATCTTAGGAAAAATATTTGTATCTGAATAAAATGTTTAGAATATATTCAGACAGTTTTTAAAAATCAGAGGGATGATACAGGGAAGAAGGAGGGAGGGGGTTCAGGATGGAGAACACATGTATACCTGTGGCAGATTCATGTTGATGTATGACAAAATGAATACAATATTGTAAAGTAATTAACCTCCAATTAAAATAAATAAATGTATATAAAAAATAAATAAAATACCACAATTCTTTCTTTCCTCTCTCTTCTTTTTTTTCCTCTTCTTTCTTATTCAGTTATACATGCTAATAAGTGGTTACTGAATCTAATATGTATCTCACACTTAATTATACTACTTAGTGTTAGAGTCACATTAAGCTTCAAATAGTAGCCAAATTTACCTTAGTCTTTCAGATCATATTATCTGTGACTATGCCAAAGTTGTCTGGAATTACAAAGCAAAACTCTTCTGTTTTGAAGTCCAGGTTTAAATCACTCACTTTGTGGTTTGCCTTACCCCTCCAGGAATTTAGCTTTTCTGTCTTTTTCTCCCAGAACAATTGATTCAAATCTCTATTATATGGCATTGTATATTTCTGCCAGCAACTAGATTGTGAGACCTTAATAGCAGATAGAAACATAAATTATTTTTCTTTATATTCCCAGGAGTTACCATAGCTCCTGCCACATAAATAACCACTTGATAATTTTATATAAATAAATATACTAAAGATGAAAATTTAATACAAATGCTTTTTTTTATACTGATATAAGTAATTGACTATAAGAAAACCAGTATTTAAACAATATGTCTAAATTAATTTTAACAAAGATATATTGAATACAGTATAATAACAAATTAAAATCCTACACAGTCCCAAAACTTATAAAGAGAGTCTACATAGAATTGGCTTAGAGATAAAGATACTTCTTTTCTAGAGAGAAGACAAAATATACTTTGACATATTCTGTTTTAGAAGATACAATACAAAAACAAATATAAAGCCCCAAAATTTATAATAATCTTAAAATATTTACTTTCTTATCAATGAGTAAAAACCAACGACAACAAAAAAATCCCTATAGTATGATTTTGCCAATAACAACCACCAAAAAAATTATCGTAAAAATGCAAACTATTGATAACATTTTTAATTTCCTGTATACAGTGTCCACACATGCATTCTTCCATAAATTATTTTTCACCTCTAGGCTAAAATAATAATGGAATGTTCTAAGATGAAATACAAAATTATTGCGATTTATGAAAACATATTTGCTTCAGGAATGTAAACTAAATGAAAAGATAATTTCACTAGATTCATCAAACACATTTTGTGTCACTGTGATCAAAGCAGAAAGAAAGCTGTACCATTAAGGAAGATTCTTGATTCCACAATTTACTAGGTGTGAAACCTCAGGCAATAGGTTAAATCTCTTTGTCTCATTTAAATTGTCCTTATCTATAAAATGGAAATAGCGACACACAGTTTCTTTGTAAAGAGAAAATGAAACTAGCACAAACTCTCCCTGGGACATGGGTGAACTAAAGTGGATTTCAGTAAATAAATTCAAACTTAAAAGTTAGTGTTTAAATTACATTTGAAGTATTCTAATCTCCATTATTGCATTATTTTTTCATTTAAAAAGAACACATTTATATGGGTTTATATTTGCTTGCTAAGAAATCCTTAATGAGTTGAGCAATGTTTTCATTGGGAGAGTCCCAAATTATTGTCATCTCCTTTACCATCATCAAGTACACCCTTCAAGATCCCTTAACAATTTTATGATCTGCATTTATTATTTGTTTTATACAAATATTTATCTAAAATTCTCTAGCATCTCCTTTGACATACACTAGCTTGTGGAAGTTAGGACATTGTTATCAGAGTCAGTATCCTAGCATAAACTGCAACAGTTTGAGGTTACAACACTTAATAATTCTTAAAATAGCTGTCTCTGCCATCTCCTGTTGTCTCTGTAAAAGTTTTGAAAGTTTGAAATCTTAGCCTTTATCTCCAGCCTTAAACGTTTTTCTTAGGAATTTCCTTGATTTCAGGCCTTAAAAATGTTTGTTTATATACTTTAAACAAGGGACAAATAAAATTTGCCTTTTACAGTCTAATAAAATGTTTTGTTGTGTAAATTGATTGTATGGTGAAGGTGAAGTCGCTCAGTCGTGTCCGACTCTTTGCGACCCTGTGGACTGTAACCTACTAGGCTTCTCCGTCCATGGGATTCTCCAGGTGAGAATACTGGAGTGGATTGCCATTTCCTTCTCCAGGGGATCTTCCCGACCCAGGGATTGAACCCAGGTCTCCCGCATTGGAGGCAGATGCTTTAACCTCTGAGCCACCAGGGAAGCATAAATTGATTGTATGAGCATTATTGAAAATACATAATAGAATACACTGTGGCATTTACTTTTATACTAAGAGAGCAAAATCCAAATTATAATTATTTACTCATTAATGAAGATCTGATAGATTCATCTATTTGTCATCTACTTTTCTAAACTTCCAACTATTTCTCATCCATTTGATTTTTGCCAATAATTCAGTCCTTTATTCAATCCCATTCTTCCTAAATTGAGTGATTCCAAAGTCTGCGTTAATGGCCCACCCAACACCATGACTTCTTCATTTCCAATACTTCTTGTCGTCTTCACTGCTAATAAATGACCCAGTTCATTTCTAGCACTAGTCATTACATTTACACTCTCAGGTTTCATAACTGCTTCATCTCCAAAATGTCTAAGTCAAGTATCCTTTCTCCTACCACAATCTTGTATATATATATATGTCTGCTGACTCTGGGAGAAGCAAGCCAACATTACTTCAGTTTCCCTTCATGAGCCTGGTAACATGATCCATAATATGGAAGCTATGATTTGTTTCTTATGAGGTTTTAATTTTTCATGTATAAAAATAGCCAAGTCTGACAGCAAACATGAAAACCTACACTTAAATATCAGTTAAAATATTTTTAATTCAATCACAAATTTTTCATTAAAAATATTAGCAAAGCATGTAAAAACAACCAAAGCTGTAAAAATGGCTTCATGTCAGTAATTGATGAATCTTATAATTACATCATTGAGTTATTCAGTTAGACAAGCCTGTAGTCCTAGTGTGATTAGATTGACTAATTTTCTGTGCATATGGTTTCAGTGTGTCTGCCCTCTGATGCCCTCTTGAAACACCTACCATGTTACTTGGGTGTCTCTTACCTTGGCCGTGGGATATCTCTTCACGGCTGCTCCAGGAAAGTGCAGCCACTGTTCCTTACCTTGGATGAGGGGTATCTCCTCACCACAGCCCTTTCTGAACTTCAACGTGGGATGGCTCCTCTAGGCGGCCCTCCTGGATCCACGCAGCCACTGCTCCTTGGATGTGGGGTTGCTCCCCCCAGCCACCGCCCCTGGTCTTGTGTGGGTGGCTACTCCCGGCCGTCACCCCTGGCTTCAGGCGTGGGGTAACTCCTCTCGGCTGTTCCTACACCATCGCAGCCTGGCACTCACAGCCGCTGCCCCTGACCTCAGACGTGGGGTAACTCCTCTTGGCCGCTGCCATTCGGGCATGGGGTCCTCCCAGCTTCTGCCCCTGACTTCGGACATGGGGTAGCTCCTCTCGACTGTGCTTAGTGCACCCGTCACAGCCGCCTGTGCTTAGTGCGCTGGTCGCCTAACTCAGTGAAACTAAGCCATGCCCGTGGGGCAACCCAAGACAGGCGGGTCATGGTGGAGAGGTCTGACAGAATGTGGCCCACTGGAGAAGGAAATGGCAAACTCTTCAGCATTCTTGCCTTGAGAACCCCATGAACAGTATGAAAAGGCAAAATGATAATATACTGAAAGAGGAACTCCCCAGGTCAGTAGGTATGCAATATGCTATTGGAGATCAGTGGAGAAATAACTCCAGAAAGAATGAAGGGATTGAGCCAAAGCAAAAACAATACCCAGCTGTGGATGTGACTGGAGATAAAAGCAAGGTCCAATGCTGCAAGAGCAATATTGCATAGGAACCTGGAATGTCAGGTCCATGAATCAAGGCAAATTGGAAGTGGTCAAACAAGAGACAGCAAGGGTAAACGTCGACATTCTAGGAATCAGCAAACTTAAATGGACTGGAATGGGTGAATTTAACTCAGATGATCATTATATCTACTACTGCAGGCAGGAATCCCTCAGAAGAAATGGAGTAGGCATCATGGTCAACAAAAGAGTCCGAAATGCAGTACTTGGATGCAACCTCAAAAACGACAGAATGATCTCTGTTCGTTTCCAAGGCAAACCATTCAATATCACAGTTATCCAAGTCTATGCCCCAGCCAGTAATGCTGAAGAAACTGAAGTTGAACGGTTCTATGAAGATCTACAAAACCTTTTAGAACTAACACCCAAAAAAGATGCCCTTTTCATTATAGAGGACTGGAATGCTAAAGTAGGAAGTCAAGAAACACCTGGATTAACAGG
>SJYX01016254.1:18649-41241 GCA_006410675.1 Oreotragus oreotragus
AAAAGGCAGAGGAACCAGAGATCAAATTGCCAACATCTGCTGGATCATGGAAAAGCAAGAGAGTTCCAGAAAATTATCTATTTCTGCTTTATTGACTATGCCAAAGCCTTTGACTGTGTGGATCACAAGAAACTGTGGAAAATTCTGAAAGAGATGGGAATAGCAGACCACCTAACCTGCCTCTTGAGAAATCTGTGTGCAGGTCAGGAAGCAACAGTTAGAACTGGACATGGAACAACAGACTGGTTCCAAATAGGAAAAGGAATACGTCAAGGCTGTATATTGTCACCCTGCTTATTTAACTTCTATGCACAGTACATCATGAGAAATGCTGGACTGGAAGAAACACAAGCTAGAATCAAGATCGCTGGGAGAAACATCAATAACCTCAGATATGCTGATGACACCACCCTTATGGCAGAAAGTGAAGAGGAACTTAAAAACCTCTTGATGAAAGTGAAAGTGAGGAGTGAAAAAGTTGGCTTGAAGCTCAACATTCAGAAAATGAAGATCATGGCATCCGCTCCCATCACTTCATGGGAAATAGATGGGGAAACAGTTGAAAATGTGTCAGACTTTGTTTTTAATGGCTCCAAAATTAAGGCAGATGATGACTGCAACCATGAAATTAAAAGACGTTTACTCCTTGGAAGAAAAGTTATGACCAACCTAGATAGCATATTCAAAAGCAGAGACATTAATTTGCCGACTAAGGTCTATCTAGTCAAGGCTATGGTTTTCCCAGTAGTCATGTATGGATGTGAGAGTTGGACTGTGAAGAAGGCTGAGTGCTGAAGAATTGATGCTTTTGAACTGTGGTGTTGGAGAAGATTCTTGAGAGTCCCTTGGACTGCAAGGAGATCCAACCAGTCCATTCTGAAGGAGATCAACCCTGGGGTTTCTTTGGAAGGAATGATGCTAAAGCTGAAACTCCAGTACTTTGGCCACTTCATGCGAAGGATTGACTCATTGGAAAAGACTTTGATGCTGGGAGGGATTGGGGACAGAAAGAGAAGGGGATGACAGAGTATGAGATGGCTGGATGGCATCACTGACTAGATGGATATGAATCTGAGTGAACTCCGGGAGTTCGTGATGGACAGGGAAGCCTGATGTGCTGCGATTCATGGGTTGCAAAGAGTCAGACACTACTGAGTGACTGAACTGAATTGAACCGAACAGATAATTACATCTCTTTGAATTTAAGAAACATTTTATGCTATAAGCCATGACACTTTTTAAATTATCCATCACACAACTTTAAATAATATAAAATGCATAACCATATGGCAAAATTTAATCTAACTTTATCATTTGAATATATAATGTTTTCTCTCTGTTATATTTTCATGTATAATAAATATACATTCTTTTTATGCCATGGTGTATCTCATTCATGTGAATTTTCTTGACAAAAGTGAATCAATCTGCATTAGAAGGAATCAAATGTTCTTTTATAATGATTG
The DNA here is from genome assembly GCA_006410675.1 of Oreotragus oreotragus. Taxonomy (NCBI): domain Eukaryota; kingdom Metazoa; phylum Chordata; class Mammalia; order Artiodactyla; family Bovidae; genus Oreotragus; species Oreotragus oreotragus. The sequence goes on from SJYX01016254.1 coordinate 20,116, forward strand.
AATGTATTAATATTCATTTTTTATAGTCCTGCAATCATTTACCATAGGCATTATCTATGAAGACAGCTTAGATAAGAATTGTTCAAGTGATAATCCATGAAGCCCATTTTAAAATTTGCACTGTAAAACATTCTCTTATAAATTGACAGATTCATATCTATGTAAACAATTCCATTTAACATAATTTATATATTGAGCTACTTAATTGGATTTTATGAGAACCCCATGAACAGTATGAAAAGGCAAAATGATAGGATACTGAAAGAGGAACTCCCCAGGTCATTAGGTGCCCAATATGCTACTGGAGATCAGTGGAAAAATAACTCCAGAAAGAATGAAGGGATGAAGCCAAAGCAAAAACAATACCCAGTTGTGCATGTGACTGGTGATAGAAGCAAGATTCAATGCTGTAAAGAGCAATATTGCATAGGAACCTGGAATGTCAGGTCCATGAATCAGGGCAAATTGGAAGTGGTCAAACAGGAGACGGCAAGGGTGAAAGTTGACATACTAGGAATCAGCGAACTTAAATGGACTGGAATGAGTGAATTTAACTCAGACGACCATTATATCTACTACTGTGGGCAGGAATCCTTCAGAAGAAATGGAGTAGCCATCATGGTCAACAAAAGAGTCTGAAATGCAGTACTTGGATGCAACCTCAAAAACAACAGAATGATCTCTGTGAGTTTCCAAGGCAAACCATTCAATATCACGGTAATCCAAGCCTATGCCCCAACCAGCAATGCTGAAGAAGCTGAAGTGGAACAGTTTTATGAATACCTACAAGACCTTTTAGAACTAACACCCAAAAAAGATGTCCTTTTCATTATAGGGGACTGGAATACTAAAGGAGGAAGTCAAGAAACACCTGGATTAACAGGCAAATTTGGCCTTGGAATGTGGAATGAAGCAGGGCAAAGACTAATAGAGTTTTGCCAAGAAAATGCACTGGTCATAGCAAACACCCTCTTCCAGCAACACAAGAGAAGACTCTACACATGGACATCACCAGATGGTCAACACCGNCGGCCGCCCCTGGCCTCGGACGTGGGGTGTCTCTTCCTGGCCGCCCCTGACCTCGGACACGGGGTAGCTGGTTCATCATATTATTCTCTTTACTTTTTTGTATGTTTGAAATATTCCATATTAAAATAAATCATCTTAGGGAGTCAGAGGAGGCTTCCCAAAGGAAATTTGAAGTGAGTTTTGAAGAGCTATCTAGCCGAAAAAAAAAAAAGCCATCCTCTCAGCTCAAATAACTTAAAAATAATAGTACCTTTTAAAAAAAAACATAAAAACTGTGAAGTATACCATGCATGTAATAGTGTATTTAAGGCAAATACATAAAGAATAAAAATACAATGAAAATCTGTGCTATACCACCCAGCTTAAGAAAGAATGCCTTTAAAACCTTCCATGCCACTCCTCAGCCTAACATCCCCTTCTCACCACCCCACCTGCAAGAGCTAGCCACTCTGCTGAATTTTGTGCTATTTATTCCTCATTTATCTTTAGAGTTTTTAGCACATGTGTTTACCTCCATAACCACAAACCAATAAGATATTACATAGTTTTATCTGTTTTTGAACTTCAAAGAAATGAAATTATACTGCATGTGTTCTCTGACTTACTTTGTTCAATATTTTCGAGATTTATCTGTGATTCTTTTCTGGTTAATTGTAGATTATTCTTTTGTTTTGGTTTTCCATTTAATGAATATGCCATATTTATGCAACCATATGGAGAAGGCAATGGCACCCCACTCCAAGACTCTTGCCTGGAAAATCCCATGGACAGAGGAGCCTGGTAGGCTACAGTCCATGGGGTCGCGAAGAGTCTCCCTTGGACTGCAAGGAGATCCAACCAGTCAATCCTAAAGGAAATCAGTCCTGAATATTCATTGGAAGGACTCATGCTGAAGCTGAAACTTCAATACTCTGGCCACCTGATGTGAAGAACTGACGCACTGGAAAAGACCCTGGTGCTGGGAAAGATTGAAGGCAGGAGAAGGGGATGACAGAAGATGAGATGGTTGGATGGCATCACCGACTGGATGGACTTGAGTTTGAGCAAGCTCTGGGAGTTGGCGATTGACAGGGAAGCCTGGTGTGCTGCAGTCCATTGGGTTGCAAAGAGTCAAACATAACTGAGTGACTGAATTTAACTGACTGGCTTAAGAGTAGAATTTAAATGTAGGATTGTTTCTGTTGTCGTTCACTCACAAAATCATGTCCTACTCTTTACAACCCCATGGACTGCATCATGCCAGGTTCCTTTGTTCTCTGCTATTTCCCTCAGTTCAGTTCAGTTCAGTCACTCAGTCGTGTCTGACTCTTTGTGATCCCATGAATTGCAGCATGCCAGGCCTCCCTGTCCATCACCAACTCCTGGAGTTCACTCAGACTCACATCCATCGAGTCAGTGATGCCATCCAGCCATCTCATCCTCTGTCATCCCCTTCTCCTCCTGCCCCCAACCCCTCCCAGCATCAGAGTCTTTTCCAATGAGTCAACTCTTTGCATGAGATGGCCAAAGTATTGGAATTTCAGCTTTAGCATCAGTCCTTCCAAAGAACACCCAGGGCTGATCTCCTTTAGAATGGATTGGTTGGATCTCCTTGCAGTCCAAGGGACTCTCAAGAGCCTTCTCCAACACCACAGTTCAAAAGCATCAATTCTTTGGTACTCAGTTTTCTTCATAGTCCAACTTTCACAGCCATACATGACCACAGGAAAAACCATAGCCTTGACTAGACGGACCTTTGTTGGCAAAGTAATGTCTCTGCTTTTGAATATGCTATCTAGGTTGGTCATAACTTTCCTTCCAAAGAGTAAGCGTCTTTTAATTTCATGGCTGCAATCACCACCTGCAGTGATTTTGGAGCCCAAAAAAATAAAGTCTGACACTGTTTCCCCATCTATTTCCCATGAAGTGATGGGACCAGATGCCATGATCTTAGTTTTCTGAATGTTGAGTTTTAAGCCAACTTTTTCATTCTCCTCTCTCACTTTCATCAAGAGGCTTTTTAATTCCTCTTCACTTTCTGCCATAAGGGTGGTGTCATCTGCATATCTGATATTATTGATATTTCTCCCGGCAATCTTGATTCCAGCTTGTCCTTCTTCCAGCCCAGCGTTTCTCATGATGTACTCTGCATATAAGTTAAATAAGCTGGGTGACAATATTCAGCCTTGTCATACCCCTTTCCCAATTTGGGATCAGTCAGTTATTCCATATCCAGTTCTAACTGTTGTTTTTTGACCTGCATACAGGTTTCTCAGGAAACAGGTAAAGTGGTCTGGTACTTCCATCTCTTTAAGTGTTTTTCACAGTTTGTTGTGCTTCACACAGTCAAAGGCTTTAGCGTAGTCAATGAAGCAGAAGTAGATGTTTTTCTGTAATTCCCTTGCTTTTTCTATGATCCAGCGGGTGTTGGCAATTTGATCTCCGGTTCCTTTGCCTTTTCGAAACCCAACTTGTACGTCTGGAAGTTCTCAGTTCACGTACTGCTGAAGCTTAGCTTGAAGGATATGGAGCATAACTTTGCTAGCATGACATGGGCCCAAGGTACAGTAGTTTCAACATTTTTTGGCATTGCCCTTCTTTGGGACTGGAATGAAAACTGATCTTTTCCAGTCCTATGGTCATTGCTGAGTTTTCCGAATTTGTTGACATATTGAGTGCAGCACTTTAACAGTTTAATCTTTTAGGATTTTAAATAATTTTATGGGTTTCTTTTGCTCTGCTTAGTCACTCAGTTGTGTCCAACTCTTTGTGACTCCTTGGACTGTAGCCTATCAGCCTCCTCTGTTCATGGGGATTCTCCAGTCAAGAGTACTGGAGTCGGTTGCCATGCCCTCTTCCAGAGGATCTTCCCAACCCAGGAACTGAACCCATGTCTCCCACATTTCAGGTGGTTTCTTTACTGTCTGAGCCATCAGCGTAGCCCAGGATTTGAAATAGCTCAGCTGGAATTCTGTCACCTCCACTAGATTTGTTTATTGTGATCCTTCCTAAGGCCCACTTGACTTCCCATTCCAGGATGTCTGGCTCTAGATGAGTGATCACACCATCATGGTTATCCAGGTCATTGAGATCTTTTTTTGTATATTTCTTCTGTGTATTCTTGCCTCCTCTTCTGCTTCTGTTGTTAGGTCCTTGCCATTTCTGTCCTTTATCATGCCCATCCTTGCATGAAATGTTCTCTTAGTATGTCCAATTTTCTTGAAGAGATCTCTATTCTTTCCCATTCTATTGTTTTCCTCTATTTCTTTGCTATGTTTAAGAAGACCTTCTTATCTCTCCTTGCTATTCTCTGGAACTCTGCATTAAGTTGGATATTTCTTTTCTCCCTTGCCTTTTGCTTCTGTTCTGTCCTCAGCTATTTGTAAAACCTCCTCAGACAACCACTTTGCCTTCTCGCATTTCTTTTTCTTGGGAATGGTTTTGGTCATTGCTGAACCTCCATCCATAGTTCTTCGGGCACTCTGTCTACCAGATCTAATCTCATGAATCTATTCATCACCCACGCCTGTATAATCATAAAGGATCTTATTTAGGTCATATCTGAATGGCCCAGTAGTTTTCCCTACTTTCTTAAATTTAAGTCTGAATTCTGCAATAAGGAGTTAATGATCTGAGCCACAGTCAGCTCCAGGTCTTGCTTTTGGTGACTGTATAGAGCTTCTCCATCTTTGGCTGCAAAGAACATAATCAATCTGATTTCGGTGTTGACCACCTAGTGATGTTCGTGTGCAGAGTCGTCTCTTGTCTTGTTGGAAAGGGGTGTTTACTATGACCAGTGTGTTCTTTTGACACATTTGTTAGTCTTTGCCCTGGTTCATTTTGTACTCCAAGGCCAAACTTGCCTTGAGATACCAAGAATTTCCAGATATCTCTTGACTTCCTACTTTTGCATTCCAATCCCCTATGAGGAAAAGGACTTTTTTTTTTTTTTTTTGGTGTAGGTCCTAGAAAGTGTTGTAGGTCTTCATAGAACTGGTCAACTTCAGCTTCTTCAGCATCAGTGATTAGGGCATAGGCTTGGATTACTGTGATGTTGAAATGGTTTGCCTTGGAAATGAACAGAAATCATTCTGTCATTTTTGAGCTTGCACCCAAGTACTGCATTTCAGACTCTCTTGTTGACTATGATGGCTACTCCATTTCTTCTAAGGGATTCTTGCCCACAGTAGTAGATACAGTGGTCATCTGAATTAAATTCACCCATTCCTGTCCATTTTAGTTCAATGATTACTAAGATGTCAATGTTCAATCTTACCATCTATTTGACTATGTCTGATTTACCTTGATTCATTGACTTAACATTACAGGTTCCTGTGCAATATTGTTTTTTACAGCATCGGACTTTACTTTCTTCACCAAACACATCCACAACTGAGCATCGTTTCCACTTTGGCCCAGCTGCTTCATCCTTTCTGGAGCTATTAGTAATTGCCCTCCACTCTTCCTCAGTAGCATATTGGCCACCTCCTGACCTGTGGGATGATCTTCTGGTGTCATATCTTTTTGCTTTTTCATACTGTTCATAGGACTCTCCTGGCAAGAATACTGGAATGGGTTGCCATTTCCTCCTTAGGTGGACCACTTTTTGTCAGAACTCTTCACTTTGACCCATCCATCTTGAGTAGCCTTGCCCGGCATGGCTTATAGCTTCGTTGAGTTATGCAAGCCCTTTTGCCATGCCAAGGCCATGATCCAAGGATTAAGACTGCTTTTTTGAGATGTCAGCTGATTACATCAACTCAAAATGGAAGGAGACTGTCAACTCCACTGTCACTCAGCCAATGGTGTTAACAACACTCAATAATGTCTCTTCATAGAACTCAGCATTGAAAAAAGTGTTCCATGAGCACAGTTTGGCAACATATATCTTGCACCTTATGAGGGAGTGAAAAGTTAAACTTAGGTGCCATTTGCTGCAAAGCAGAGACAGTTCTTTGGGCTTCATCATAGCTGGAATAAAACACCCCTCAAGACTATTCCCCTCCCATTATTTTAAGTCCTTGCTCACCAAGCATATTCATGAATTGTATCTCTGAACAATTCTGATATCAGGAAAAGGGAGTACTTTACACAAGACGTACTCAAACATCCTATTTATGGAAAAGTGATCACATCTATTGGAGGACAAGATGCTGAAGTATAAAACTGGCTGACAACAGTGAGAATGGAAATATAAAGATTACATGACAATTCCTTAGAACTCTGAGAGGTCAAGAGTTTAAGCTTGGGGCCTGAGAATATGATAATGCAATTAACAGATATAAAATATTCAAAGGGACAGGTGTGAGGTGGGGGCAGGGAGCAGAATTGGAAATGATGACATTGGCATATACTAGATGTTCGGGGCCTTGGAGATATCCAGGTGAAGATGGCCAAGTTGGGAGCCTGGAAATCAGGTCTGGAGTTCAAGTGGAAAACTGGAAACAGAGATACATATTTAGAAGTCGTTCATGTAAGTTTGAAACGAAATTACTAAGAGAGGGAATGCAGAACAAGAAGAATTTCGAGCACGAGATCTTGAGGGCATGTCTACATTTAGGAAATAAAGAAAAGGAAGAAGAGCCAGTAAAGGCAACACAAGAGACTGTCAAAGAAGTGAAAGGAGAACCAAGAACACAGAAGGCAGGGAAAGAAAGTGAGAACTGAAGGCTGAGGAAACTGAAAAAGTCTGGAGTAGGTCCTCTAAATAAAACTGTGGGGATTCACCTAGTGATAAAAAAGAGATAGATTAATAAAGAAAGCTTCCAGCTTTGTTATCGTTATTTAGTTGCCAAGTTGTGTCCAGCTCTTTGCCACCCCCATGGACTGTAGCCCTCCAGGCAGCTTCCAACTATTCAGCACCTATTAAGCAGCAGGCACTGTGACAAGAACTTTGCCTGGATCATTGTTTTTATCATGGTAGAATCTACACAACATAATATTTACCATCTCAACTATTAAGTGTACAGTTCAGGGGCATTAAACACGCTCATTTTGTTATGTAACCATTACCACCATCCACCACCATAACTCTTTTCATCTTGCAAAACTGAAACTCTATATCTATTAAATATTAACTCCCCACTCCCCCTTCCCCTCAGCTTCTAGCAATCATTATTACACTTTCTGTCCTTATGATTTTGACTAAGTATCACATAGTTGTGGAGTCATACAATATTTGTCTTTTTGTGACTGGTCATTTCACTTAGGATAGTGTCCCCAAGATTCATCCTTACTGTAGCATGTCAGACTTGCCTTCCTTTTTAAGGCTCAGTAATATTCCATTGCATGCATATACTACTGTGAGATCATATAAAATGTATATATTGGTCTCTGTCCCTAGTTCCTGGCACAGGGCCCCAGAAAACTTTGCCAACTCCTAAGTGATAAGAGCACAAGGAACATCTTGTGTTCTAATATTTGGTTTTTGACCCTGGTCCCTGACTTAAGGCTCCTAAACCCCCTGGAATTTCCTAGGTGGTAGGAGCATCATTTGTTCTGATGACCAGTAACTCTGGTGAGTTCCTGGATAGAGGCTGGTCACCAGAAATACTTCGTCATGATTAGAAGCTTGGAACTTTCAGCCTCAACCCCACTTCTCTAGAGAGGGGAGAAGGGCTGGAAATAGAGTTAATAATTGATTATGCCTATGTGACGAAACTTTCATAAAACTCCCAGTGTGTGTGTGATAAGTTGCTCAGTCATGTCCAACTCAGTGCTGCCCTATGGACCACAGCCCACCAGGCTCCTCTGCCTGTGGGATTCTTGAGGCAAAAATACTGGAGTGCATTGCCATGTCCTCCTCTGGGGGATCTTCCAGACCCAGGGATCAAACCCATGTCTCTTAACGTCTTCTGCATTGGGAAGCAGGCTTGTTACCACTAGCACCACCTAGGAAGCCCCAAAATCCCAATAGTAGGTAGTAAAGGGAGCTTCCAGGTTGGTGAACACATCCATGTACCAGGAGGGTGATGAACCCAAATTCTGCAGAGACAAGATGCTCCTGTACTTGTGACCCTCCCAGATTTTGCCCTATGGGTATCTCTTCATCTGGCTGTTCTCCCTTTTATCATATCCCTTAATAAACTGGTAAACATAATTGCTTCCCTGAATTCTCTGAGCCATTAAAGCAAATTAATACAACTTCAGGAGGGGGTCATGGGATCCTTCAGTCTATAGCCATGTTGGACAGAAGTTGTGGATAACCCAGGGATTGGGTTACCTGGCAATTGGCATCTGAAGTGGGGGTGGGGGCAGTTTCTTGGGACTGAGTGCTTAACCTGTGGGGTCTGACTCTATCTCCAGATAGTGTCAGAATTGAGGGAAATTATAAGATACCCAACTGAGGTATCAGAGAAGTGCTTAGTGGGGAAATCGCCCTCCAATCACATCAGGTGTCAGAAGTATTGTGAACTAGTAGAAGTGTGAGAGTAAAGGAGAGGCTACTAGGTTTTTCCCCTTTACAACCACATTTTGCTTGTCCACTGATGGACACTTGGTTTGCCTCCATGATTTAGCTATTGTGAATAATGTTGCTGTGAGCATGGGTACACAAATAACTCTTTGAGACACTGCTTTCAATTATTTTGGGTATATACCCAAAAGTGGCATTGCTGGATCATATGGTAATTCTATTTTTTTTTTTTTTTGAGGAGCTGCCATACTGTATTCTATAGCAGCTGTACCATTTTACATTTCTACCAACAGAGCCCAAGGGTCCCAATTTCTTCACATTTTCACCAACACCTGTTATTTTCTGGATTTTTTTTTTTATAGTAGCCATCCAAATGGGTGAGAAGTAGTATCTCACTGTAGTTTTGATTGGCATTTCCCTAATGATTAGTGATGCTGAGCATCTTTTATGTTTATTGCCATTCGTATTTTTCTTTGGAGAAACATCTATTCAGATTCTTTGCCTATTTTTGAATCGGGTTGCTTGTTTTCTTTATTGTTGAGTCTTTGAAATTCTCTTTATATTCTAAATATCAGATATATGATTTTCAAATATTTTCTCCCATTATGTGGGTTGCCTTTTTATTCTGTGGATAGTCTCTTTTGATGCACTAATTTTAAAATTTTCATTGAAGCCTAATTTGTCTATTTTTTCCTATTGTTACTCACGCCTTTGATGTCATATCCAAGAAATCATTACCTAATTCATTGTTGTGAAGTTTTTGTCTCATGTCTTCTAAGAGTTTTATTGTTTTAGGTCTTACTTAGGTCCCTGATCCATTTTGAGTTTATTGTTCTTTGCCTATTATTATTACTATTATTACCATGCCGCATGGCATGTGGAATCTAAGTTCTTGAACCAGGAACTGAACCCATGCCCTCTGCAGTGGAAGTGCAGAGTCTTAATCACTGGAACAGGGGGGAAGTCCCTGCCTATATTATTTTGAATTTTCTCAACAACTCTTGACAGTAGATAGTATAGGTATTCCTATTTTACAGAAGAGGAAAAACCTTTCAATGATGAGGACCAAGGCCATAGTGGTAGTAAGAGGAGTCAGGATTCAAACCCATGTTTATATGACTTTACAGCTCAGGTTCTTGCCACATATCATACAGTCAAGGCTTGGCCAAAATTAGCAGGAAATTATAAGAAAATTAGCCAGTGCCTGACTTTTACTTGAGAGTTGGAGGTGTGGCGTTTCCCCAAAGGCTGGGATTGGCCAGAGGACCTCAGAGCTCAGTTCTGGTGTGACTAAACATAAGCTCAGTTGGGAAGTGACCATAACAAAGAGAGTGGAATGGTGATGGGCATGGGGGCAGAGGAAGGCGAGGCAGAGGGAGCCTCAAAGCACAGAAAGAACTTAAAGGCCTAGATGTGCTCAGATCAGATGTAGAAGGCTTTGGTAAAGATGGGAGTTTCAGAGTTCACACTGAAATCTTAGGAGAGGTAGCATTCCCCAGAGCTAGCCACACTTACTCTAGATCTTTGCACATAATGTTTTTTCCTACATCCAATACTGCTTGCATCCAGCATACCCACCCGAGTCACACACACACCCTGACTTTGCCTGGTTAAGTCCTACCCACCCTTCGGTTTCAGCTTAAAGTTCAGTCGCTCAGTCGTGTCCGACTCTTTGCGACCCCATGAATCACAGCACGCCAGGCCTCCCTGTCCATCACCATCTCCCGGAGTTCACTCAGACTCATGTCCATCGAGTCAGTGATGCCATCCAGTCATCTCATCCTCTGTCGTTCCCTTCTCCTCCTGCCCCCAATCCCTCCCAGCATCAGAGTCTTTTCCAACGAGTCAACTCTTCGCATGAGGTGGCCAAAGTACTGGAGTTTCAGCTTCAGCATCATTCCTTCCAAAGAACACCCAGAGCTGATCTCCTTTAGAATGGACTGATTGGATCTCCTTGCAGTCCAAGGGATTCTCAAGAGTCTTCTCCAACACCACAGTTCAAAGGCATCAATTCTTCGGCGCTCAGCTTTCTTCACAGTCCAACTCTCACATCCATACATGACCACTGGAAAAACCATAGCCTTGACTAGATGGACCTTTGTTGGCAAAGTAATGTCTCTGCTTTTCAATATGCTAAGGTCTCAGCTTAGATGACCCCCATCTGAATAAGATGCCCCTTGTCTGTGTTCCCACAACACTCCATGCTTATTCTGTGCCAGGCACTGCGTGCACCACTGGGAAACAGACGTGAACAACAACAAAAAAATCTCTGATGTCTAGTTCCCTGATAGTCTGGTGGATGAGACAGAAATGTCAACCATAGTGGTGAGGATTCAAGGCATTGAGGTGACAGCTGTCCCAGGGAAGAGATCCTCAAGTTGGGCTCTGCTGGCTGAAGAAGTAAGAGGCCGCGTTGAAAGTGAGGTTACTGAGGTCATCTTCCTGGATGGAGCTATGGCTTTCTATTTTAGGCGTGCCTCCACCGGGAGCCCCGACCTCTAGACCTAGCCCCACCCTGCAGCTTCCAGCATTGCTCTTGGCCCAGAGTTAGGGTCACCAGATTTAACAAAAACACAGGTTGGGAATTTTCTGATGGTCCAGTGGTTAGAATTCCTCAGTTTCAGCCAAAGGCATGGGTTCGTTTCCTGGTAGGGAGACTAAGATCTCACAAGCTGCAAGGTGTGGCCAAAAACAAACAAAAACACAAGCTACCCAGTTAAATTTGTATTTCCTGAACAACAACTATTTTATAGTATATACATGGGACATCCTTACACTACAAAATTTTTGTCATTTATCTGCAGCTCAAAACTGGGCATCCTGCATTTTGTCTGGCAACCCTACTAAGAGTAAATGTTCCACAGATATTTATGGGAGTAAGGGAATGACAGAGGAAAGAAGAAAAGAAGGAAGGCAGGGAAGAAAGGGGCCAGTTCATCCCCTGATGGAGTGTGCGCAGGAAGTGTTGCAGGCTTGAGGAGACCGCTAGATTTGTCAAGGCCTAGAAACCACAGAAAATCTGGATTTAATATAACTTCTCATTATTTTCTTTCTTCTTCCTTTTTCCTCCAGTTTTATTGAAATAGAATTGATATATAACACTGTCTAAGTTGAAGGTGTACAACAGAATAATGTGATATAGGTGGTTATTGGGACATGGTCACCATGGTAAAAAAAAAAAAAAAAATTAACATCCATCAACTCACATAGTTACAATTCTTTTTTCTCACGGTGAGAACTTTTCAGGTCTACTCTCTTAGCAATGTTCAAACATGCAAAACAGCATTGTTGGCTATAGTCATCGCGTTGTACGATACATCCCCAGCACTGTTTCAGTTCTATATAGTATAAGATAAACAGTTGTTTCCTTTTTTTTTTTTTTTTTTTTTTGTTAAAAAGTCTGCCCTCATGTGGTAGGAAAAAAGTATTAGGCCAGCAGCCTTAAATCTGGCCTTTCAGCTCATTGGGGCAGCAGGCACCACAGAGGCATGTGATCTAAAAAGGAGGATGTTTGTTTGTTTGTTTATGCAGGTGAGGGACAGAAGAGGAATGAACAAAAGATGAATGGGCTCTATGTCTCAGATACCAAGAGAGTTAAAATAGCTTTTTAAAATGATGTGAAATGCATTTCTAATTCTATGCAAACCAACATAATCTGTTTCCAAGCTATCTGGGTGTGAAAATATGTTAAGAGACGGCCTAAAATTCATGCAGTAGAATATTTCATGTTGCCAGTTAAAAAACCACCTGATGGCCTGGTGGTTAGGATTCAGTGCTCTCCCTGCCATGGCCAGAGTTCAATCCTTGATCAGGGAACTGAGATCCCGTAAGCCACGTGGCATGGCTGAATTGATTAAAAAAATTAAAAGCCACCGTGGTGACTTTGGATGTGAGGAAAGCCTGGTTTGCACGCTTTTCCTGATCATTAACCTTCCTGGTCCTCTTCCCCAATGCAGGTGGCTCATTCTCTCCAACCGTGAGAACAAGAACGGATGAGGTTGCCATCGTCCAAAGTGATTCCAGTATCTAAGTGGGCACCTCCCCAAACACCAGGCTCAGGGTTCCTCCAGGGTATCACTCGCAACCTCACACACATGCCCATGTACATAACTTTGGCTTTGTCATCTCTGGGTACACCTCCTCTTCGGACACGTCCAACTCCAAAATCTCACCCTCGGACTGGACCACGACTTTCTGCTCTTTCCACTTTGTCACCTTTCCACCGAGACTATTCTTTTAACCTCCAGCAGACTTTCAGAACCATGAGCCACCCCTCTTTTCCCAGCCTATCCACCCTTTCCCAATTTCACATCCTTCCCTCACCCTGGAGGCCTCACGTGACCACTTGAACTGCATTCTCACCAGCACCTGAGCTCCTTGGCCTCTGTCAGTCTGGCCCCCAACTCTGCCTCAATCTGATCATCTGTCAGCATCCCCCCCTCTTCCAGGAGGATGACCAGAGCTGAAGCAAGGGGCACAGCAGCAGAAACAGGTGCCAGCCCACAGTTAGAAGAGCCCAGTTCAGCTCAGGCCTCAGAGCTTTCCTTTGGCTTTCACCTGTCCTGCATCAGCTACCTCTCTTTGTCATCCTTCAGCTCTTCTCAAGCTCCTACGCCTCTGAATATCTCTGCTTCCTCATGGACAAGCTGGGGGTGATCATATCTACCCTGCGGGTTGCTGTGAAGAATGACAGGTATCCACATAAATGGCCTGGCACACTGCAGATCATTCATATACATAGCTCATTTATTGCCACTTTTCTGGCACCCAACACCATCTGCACAATAAACTCTGGAAAATTCTGAAAGAGATGGGAATAGCAGACCACCTAACCTGCCTCTTGAGAAATCTGTATGCNTCCGGAAAGAGGATGCTGTGAAAGTGCTGCACTCAATATGCCCGCAAATTTAGAAAACTCAGCAGTGGCCACAGAACTGGAAAAGGTCAGTTTTCATCCCAATCCCAAAGAAAGGCAATATCAAAGAATGCTCAAACTACCACACAGTTGCACTCATCTCACATGCTAGTAAAGTAATGCTCAAAATTCTCCAAGCCAGGCTTCAGCAATATGTGAACCGTGAACTCCCTGATGTTCAAGCTGGTTTTAGAACAGGCAGAGGAACCAGAGATCAAATTGCCAACATCTGCTGGATCATGGAAAAGCAAGAGAGTTCCAGAAAATCATCTATTTCTGCTTTATTGACTATGCCAAAACCTTTGACTGTGTGGATCACAATAAACTGTGGAATATTCTGAAAGAGATGGGAATAGCAGACCACCTAACCTGCCTCTTGAGAAATCTGTATGCAGGTCAGGAAGCAACAGTTAGAACTGGACATGGAACAACAGACTGGTTCCAAATAGGAAAAAGAGTATGTCAAGGCTGTATATTGTCACCCTGCTCATTTAACTTATATCCAGAATACATCATGAGAAACGCTGGACTGGAAGAAGCACAAGCTGGAGTCAAGATTGCCTGGAGAAATATCAATAAGCTCAGATATGCAGATGACACCACCCTTATGGCAGAAAGTGAAGAGGAACTAAAAATCCTCTTGATGATAGTGAAAGAGGAAAGTGAAAAAACTGGCTTAAAAGTCAACATTCAGAAAACGAAGATCATGGCATCCGGTCCCATCACTTTATGGGAAATAAGATGAGGAAACAGTGGAAACAGTGTCAGACTTTATTTTTTGGGGCTCCAAAAAAATAGATGTTGACAGATGGTGACTGCAGCCATGAAATTAAAAGACACTTACTCCTTGGAAGAAAAGTTGTGATCAACCTAGATAATATATTAAAAACAGAGACATTACTTTGCCAACTAAGATCCGTCTAGTCAAGGCTGTGGTTTTTCCTGTGGTCATATATGGATGTGAGAGTTGGACTATGAAGAAGGCTGAGCACCAAAGAATTGATGCTTTTGAACTGTGGTGTTGGAGGAGACTCTTGAGAGTCCCTTGGACTGCAAGGAGATCCAACCAGTCCATTCTGAAGGAGATCAACCCTGGGATTTCTTTGGAAGGAATGATGCTAAAGCTGAGAGTCCAGTACTTTGGCCCCCTCATGAGAAGAAGACTCTGGTGCTCGGAGGGATTGAGGGTAGGAGGAGAAGAGGACAAATGATGAGATGGCTGGATGGCATCACGGACTCAATGGACGTGAGTCTGAGTGAACTCCGGGAGATGGTGATGGATAGGGAGGCCTGGCGTGCTGTGATTCATGGGGCCGTGCAGTCAGACACGACTGAGCGACTGAACTGAACTGATGTAAAATTTAATCTCATATTTGGAATTTGAAAAATATCTTTAGCTTCTTCCTTTTTTATTTTTCCAAATAAAGCAATTGATGCTAGCCTTACACAACTATCACACTCGAAGCTCTTAAATCAATGGTCACATCTTTCTTCTTCTCATCTACCACAGCTATTCAGTTATTAAGTTCTTAATTGCTATCTCCTCACTTTATTTGCATCCTTCCTTCCTGATGCATCTCTACTACAGCTGTCTACAAGTCCTCATCCTACTTCATGTATTTCAATTTCTTATTAATTGGCTTGACTGCATTCAGTCCACTGACATAACCATTGACAGTGATCTTTCTATAATTCACTTACTCATGTATCTTAAGAGCATTTGTTGACTATACATCACCAGAAAAAGAAGTTTGAATTTCTTATCCTGGCATCAGTTCAGGTCAGTCTCTCAGTCGTGTCTGACTCTTTGTGACCCCGTGAACCACAGCATGCCAGGCCTCCCTATCCATCACCAACTCCTGGAGTCCACCCAAACCCATGTTAATCAAGTTGGTGATGCCATCTAACCATCTCATTCTCGGTCGTCCTCTTCTCCTCCTGCCCTCAATCTTTCCCAACATCAGTATCTTTCCAAATGAATCAGCTCTTCACATCAGGTGGCCAAAGTATTGGAGTTTCAGCTTCAACATCAGTCCTTCCAATGAACACCCAGGAATGATCTCCTTTAGGATGGACTCGTTGGATCTCCTTGCAGTCCTGACATAATGTAGTCTTAATAATCAGGCCTCATCTTTGCCTCACAACTTTCTCTTCCCCCACTTATTAGCTAATTATTACTTCAATCAAATTGAAACCCAAAGTTACTTCATAAAGTATTTCTCATAACTTGCAACAGATTTTAATTTTGCTGTTCTCTACCCCTATGTACTGTTTTCTCTATTAAACTTCATCTTTACATCACTGATGCCTTATGCTATATTCAAAATACATTATTTACTCGTATATTCTTTGAGTATATTTTAATTAGATAATTTCAAGGTTTCTACTTAAAATCTCTCCAAATTTTAGTTCACAGCAATATAAGGTATGCTTATTTATGTATCTCCTAGAACTGTATTGCAATATCTTTTGTATTTTAATTCATTTGACAGTTTATTTTATAAAATTATACTTTTAAACAAAGAAATGTGTACAGTTTCTAAAGGTAAATATTAAAACGCCTTCAGTGATATGTGGCAGACTTCACTTCTACTCTTCCTCAACCTCAGATTCACTCTTTAGAATAGTATTTTCATCTGTTCCTCCTGCTGAAACATTTTTTAATTTTACATTCAAACTTCTGAATTATGTTTACAACACCTACTATTCTTAATGTATTAGCTATAAAAAAAATATCTACTGCTTCTCTCTACAGAAGGTGGAAATGAACACTGTGTACTTTATTTTCTTCTAGTTCTCCTTCCGAGACAGGAGGGAAGGGGGCACGGCATAACCTCTAAAAGAATGACATAGCCCTGAGGGTATGACATAGAACCAATATGGCAAAAGAATCAACTTCCAGTAGATCTTGGGTCTGATTAAACTCTAATCATAATGAAGTAGCATGCTAAATGACATATCCACCAGTGCCATGATAGTTCTGAGGCTGATCATAAAATGCCAAAATTGAGCCATGGGCTAATTCCTGGAAATCTCTGCCCCTTCTTCAAATAGTTGGAATAATCTTTCCACTCATTAGCCTATGTATTATTCAGCCAATAAAAACTAACCACTCCATATTTTAAGGGCCTCTCTCCTTCTGAGATAGCCCTCAGTCTGTCTGAGGAATATGTTTCTTGACTTTTGAGATGCACCACATTCTGTCTATGGAATGTGTATCTCTTTATATAAATCCACTTATGTCCCGTTACTCACTGAACTCCTTCTGTGATGAGTCACATAGAATCCCAGCTTTATTAAGTCCTGATACAAGGTGTGTGATCTCAGTGAAAGAACAGTGGGTCAAGTCCCAATCTGGGGTTGGGCTGGGTTTGAGTCCCAGTATGACTTGTGTGGTTTTATTTCCATTTTAAGAACCAACTTATTAATTCTTTTTTGTAAAGAAATATACATCCTTAGAATGTTAAGTCCCTGAACCAATTATTTGTAATATTATGTTGAGTAAAACTACATGAAAATTTAAAAAGGTTTTAACGTTAGCCTCTGAGTGGCTCAGAAGGTAAAGAATCTGCTTACAATTCAGGAAACCAGGATTTGATCTCTGGGTTAGGATGATCCCCTGGAGAAGGGAATGGCACCCTACTCCAGTACTCCTGCCTGGATAATTCCATGGACATAGGAGCTTGGCGGGCTACAGTCCATGGGGTTGCAAAGAGTTGGACACAACTAAGTGACTAACACTTTTTCTTAGTTCTTCTTCTTCTGATGTCTACCAACATATACCATAGACTTTCATGGTAATAGCATTAAAAACACTTTAAGGTCTCTTTGGCATGCAGATTATTTTTAACTGAAAATAATCAAGATCCAAAAATTAGACCTTCCTCCTGAAAGGAAGGTAAGATGTAGGTAAGAAGGCATATTCTGAGAAGGGAAATGAAGTGAAGAGATAGTCATTCAGTCATGTCCAACTCATTGTGACCCCATGGACTATAGCCTGCCATGCTCTGCTGTTGATGGAATTCTCCAGGCAAGAATACTAAAGTGGGTTGCCATTTTCTTCTCCAGGGGATCTTTCTGACCCAGGGATTGAACCTGGGTCTCCCGAATTGCAGGCAGACTCCTTACTGACTGAGCCACCTAGCTACCACCATAGATAACGATAGTATGGACTAAATGTAGAAGAGAGGGAACCAAGTCTGTTGTTAAAATTCCTCTTTTTGCCCTAATATCTTTGTGTATGTGTGCATGCTATCTCTTCAGCCATGTCTGACTCTTTGTGACCCTATGGACTGTATCCTACCAGGCTCCTCTGTCCATTGGAATTCTCCAGGCAAGAATATTGGAGTGGGTTGACATGTGCTCCTCCAGGGGATCATCGCAACCCAGGGGTCAAATCTGCATCTTTTATGTCTGCTGCTTTGGCAGGTGGGTTCTTTACCACTAGTGCCACCTGGAAAGCCCCATTATCTCTGCATGGTCCAACAAATATTTATATATTAAGCTTTTGCTTTGCTACCTCCTTGTCAATTGTCTTAGCCTCCTTTGAAATCTCAAACCTCTTTAGTCATGAGTGTTATTTTATGCTCAGTCACTTCATCATGTCCAACGTTTTGCAGACCCATGGACTGTAGCCTGCCAGGCTCCTCTGCCCGTGGAATTTTCCAGGCAAGAATGCTGGAGTGGGTTGCCATTTTCTCTTCCAAGGGATCTTCCCAACTCAGGGATCAAACCTATATCTCCTGTGGTTCTTGAACTGGTAGGTGATTCTTTACCACTGACTCACCTGGGAAGACTGAGATGGTATTTAAAGTGAAGTATTTTGCCATTTTGGGGAGTTATTCAGTTCTCCTGGGTCCATCCCAAGTAGACACGTTATTGAGCCTCTGTTTTATTTTTTACCATTAATTTGCTGTTTATTTTTTCTCATCAATTTAATTCTTAGATCAGCTGGAAGAACCTTGAAGGGGAGAGGAAAATTTCTTCCTCCTCAAGAGATACATATTGATAACTATAAGGTACAGAGTTGTGAATAATTCTGATGCTATGGAATTTATAACTGTAAGTATAATTCTAGGTTGAAGTAACTTTTCTATAGGATGTTTATATTTGATGATCAGTTGATGTTTTTAATAATTTTGCTTCATTGAAAATGTTTTTTTAATCCCCAAATAAGTCTGCATGCATGCATGCTAAGTCACTTCAGTCGTGTGCGACTCTGCCAACCTAATGAGTCTGGCTGGCCAGGCTCCTCTGTTCAGAGCATTCTCCAGGTAAGAATACTGGAATGGGCTGCCATGTGGTCCTCTAGTGGATCTTTCTGACCCAGGGATCGAACTCTGTCTTTTGCAGGTCCTGCATTGCAAGTGGACTCTTTACTGCTGAGCCGCTGGGGAAGCCCCAAACAAGTCTAGTGTTCATCAATTTTGTGTTTGCAGATTATTGTTTTTGTTTGGTTCTTTTCCATCTTGCATTTCAATCTGTCTTAATTCTCAGCTAGTAAAATGTTAAGCTATTTATAAAGTTGTCTTTCCAGACAATTCTCTTTATCCAACTCACCAAATATATACTAATTCTCATATTCTATTTGCCTTATCTAATCTTTAAAAATGACAGTCTGTTAAAGGAAGATTGTGGTGGGAGAAGCGATGATTTTTAATGATCTCATTACTACGACAATTCATCTTCTCAGACTCAATGTTCACAAATAGCATTCATCAAATACTCATCCTTTTTCAGTCTTTCCCTCTCCCCAACTCCTTCTTTCTCCCCAATCTCCTGCCTCTCTTCTCTCCTCTGTGTCACTCTATGCAATTGTCTCTCTCTTCATTCTCTACTCTATCTAATATTATCTCTTTTCTTTATAAATGTTCAAACTAAAGTAAATTTAGTCCTTTATATGGACAACATTTTTAGATGTTTGTTGATGCTTGAACTCTTAAATTTATGTTTTACCCCAAACCACTACTTGCAGCGTAGTATAAATTACTGAAATATTTATTTTTGCAATAGAAATTTGGTTAAAGTAGTAGAGCTGAAATCCTAATGGAAGATAAGGTTATACTAACAGCTTCATGTTTAATATTAGCTTTCTTTTCTTTTACACAGCATGGTCGTAGATTTCAAATGCATTTTGCCTTTGGCAATGCCAACTTTTACCTATCACTTTTGATTAAAAATTATGTGTCCCTTGTGTATATGTGCCTGTGTACTTCATGGAATATTTGAGAAACATAGCTACTATTTATATTTTGATTACTTCTTCTTTTCTGAATAATTTTGTTGGCAATTCCAGAGTAGAAAACAGCAGAGAAATAAACTTGTTGTTTTATATATTTCAGTGAACACATTTTGTATTTGGATTATTCTTTTCTGCTTTTGACAATAAATGCATGTTTTAGAATATGTACATTCACTCAGTAATAGAAATATCTGAATTTATGGTTTATAATAAATTTTGTTTTATAAGAAATTTTCTCAATGCCCTCAAAAACATACAGATGACTTACCTCTCTTATCATTTTACAAGTGCAAAAATGGCAAATAGTGAACAGAGAGAAGTTACTCAATGGCATAGCTTATTATAATAATTTCTGAGTATGTTACTGATATGAAATATCTCCCTCATCTTTTTACAGGAGCAATAGAACAAAAAATTTAAGCATTAAATGAATATTGATGATATACTATTTAATCAAATTTAAATACTTTTTTCTGAAACAATATATTTAAAGCCTTGGTAATAAAGTCATTCATGAATATAAATTTCCAGTGAAAATGATCCACTTGGAATTAACTTTTAAGAAGTAGAAGATAAACTTTTAATTCTATTACTTCAATTTTAAAATCTTTTATTTTACTTATAATGAAGTTTCATTTTACTGTAAGCACTTTTATTAGTTCACATTTTCAGGTTGTCAAAGGGCTTTAGAATATCTCTTTGCTTACTCTATGGCTCAAGGGAAATGAACAACATTTATCATTACTCATTAAGGAAATGTACACAGAATTCCAGTTCAAATGGTGATGTAGAAAGATCCTGAACTTAGCTCCACCTATCAGTTCAGTTCAGTTCAGTCGCTCAGTTGTGTCCGACTCTTTGCAACCCCATGAATCGCAGCACGCCAGGCCTCCCTGTTCATCACCATCTCTGAGTTCACTCAGACTCACGTCCATCAAGTCCGTGATGCCATCCAGCCATCTCATCCTCGGTCGTCCCCTTCTCCTCCAGCCCCATATCCCTCCCAACATTTGAGTCTTTTCCAATGAGTAAACTCTTCGCGTGAGGTGGCCAAAGTACTGGAGCTTCAGCTTTAGCATCATTCCTTCCAAAGAAATCCCAGGGTTGATCTCCTTCAGAATGGACTAGTTGGACCTCCTTGCAGTCCAAGGGACTCTCAAGAGGCTTCTCCCACACCACAGTTCAAAAGCATCAATTCTAAGGCTCTCAGCCTTCTTCACAGTCCAACTCTCACATCCATACATGACCACAGGAAAAACCACAGCCTTGACTAGACAGACCTTAGTCAGCAAAGTAATGTCTCTGCTTTTGAATATGCTATCTGCTGCTGCTGCTAAGTCACTTCAGTCGGGTCCGACTCTGTGTGACCCCATAGATGACATCCCACCAGGCTCCCCCATCCTTGGGATTCTCCAGGCAACAATACTGGAGTAGGTTGCCATTTCCTTCTCCAATGCATGAAAGAGAAAAGTGAAAGTGAAGTCGCTCAGTCTGTCCGACTGTTAGCGACCCTATGGACTGCAGCCCACCAGGCTACTCCATCCATTG
>SJYX01016254.1:48900-65703 GCA_006410675.1 Oreotragus oreotragus
CGCCAGGCTCCTCTGTCCATGGAATTCTCCAGGCAAGAATACTGGAGTGGGTTGCCATTCCCTTCTTCAGAGCCAATACTGATACATGTTTATTAGCCAGCGTCCATAGTTGACATTAAGGTGCCTTCCTTGAGCTGTACATTCTGTGGGTTTTGAGAAATCCAGAGCACCCCGTATCTGCCCTTAAACCATCAGCAGTGTCCTTCACCTCAGAGGGACTGTGCTGAGTCTACCCAGGGACCCTGCTGTCCTCCCCACCCCCAAACTGCCGATTCTTTCACTGTGTCAGTGGCTTTGCCTGTTCCACGAGGCCACAGCTGGAACCGCACAGACGGTGACCTTTTCAAACTGGCTTCTTTCACTCACAAACCTGCGTCTACGTGTGTCTTTTCGTGGCTTGACAGCTCATTTCTCTTTAGTGCTGAATGATATTCCACTGGACGTGAACTTGGGCAAACTCCAGGAGATGGGGAGGGACAGGGAGGCCTGGTGCGCTGCAGTCCATGGGGCCGCAGAGAGTCGAATTATGTCTTCGCAGCAGAGCAACAGCAGCAACAAAGCTCCATTGTCTGATGGGCCACAGTGTGTTTTGCCATCCACCTGCTGAAGGGCATCTTAGTGGCTCCCAGATTCGGCAGTTAAGCAGAACGCAGCTACAAACATTCACGGGCAGGTTTTTGCGTAGATTCAAATGCATCTCCTTTGTGTGTGTTTCAAGGAGCACGGCTGCTGGATTGTATGCTAAGAGTAGGTTTGGTTTTGTAAGAAACCGCTAAACTCTCTTCCGAAGCAGCGGGGCCATCTGCATCCCCACCGGGCCGGATGTCAGCTGTCTCTTATACACATCTAGATGTGTATAAGAGACAGACTGTATATTGTCACCCTGCTTATTTAATTAATATGAAGAGTACATCATGTGAATGCCAGCCTGGATGAAGCATAAGCTGGAATCAAGATTGGTAGGAGAAATATCAATAACCTTAGATATGCAGATGACACCACCCTTAGGGCAGAAAGTGAAGAACTAAAGAGCCTCTTGATGAAACTGAAAGAGGAGAGTGAAAAAATTGGCTTAAAGCTCAACATTCAGAAAATGAAGATCATGGCATTCAGTCCTGTCACTTCATGGCAAATAGAGGGGAAACAGTGGAAACAGTCACTGACTTTATTTTTGGGGGCTCCAAAATCACTGTAGATGGTGATTGCAGCCATGAAATTAAAAGATGCTTACTCCTTGGAAGGAAAGTTATGACCAACATAGGTAGCATATTAAAAAGCAGAGCATTATTTTGTCAACAAAGGTCCATTTAGTCAAGGCTATGGTTTTTCCAGTGGTCATGTATGGATGTGAGAGTTGGACTATAAAGAAAGTTGAACTCCAAAGAATTTATGCTTTTGAACTGTCGTGTGGGAGAAGACTCTTGAGAGTCCCTTGGACTGCAAGGAGATCCAACCAGTCCATCCTAAAGGAGATCAGTCCTGGGTGTTCATTGGAAGGAATGATGTTGAAGCTGAAACTCCAATACTTTGGCCACTTTATGCGAAGAGCTGACTCATTGGAAAATACCCTGATGCTGGGAAAGATTGAAGGCAGGAGGAGAAGGGGACGACAGAGGATGAGATGACTGGATGGCATCACCAACTCGAGGGACATGAGTTTGAGTAACTCTGGGAGTTGGTGATGGACAGGGAGGCCTGGCGTGCTGCAGTTCACAAAGAGTGAGACATGACTGAGCCACTGAACTGAACTGATAGTCATTTAAAAAAAAAAATAAATGATTGAATGCCCAAACATTTGCTTACAGGCCTTCTTTTAATTCTTCATTTACTCCAGTCTAATGACTGTCAAATTTTAGTGTATAAGAGGTACCGTACAGCCATATAATATATATGTATATATACATGCAAAATTGGGGGTGTAGTATTTCATAAGCGATGGGATATTTTCAAGCATCATGTTGATTATATACGGGGTTATCATCCTACCTTTTACTTTAGACAGTAACTCAGTGTAACATGTGGATCCACTGTATTATTACCATTCTACAGGTCAGAAAATGGTCTCAAAGAGAATAATTATCTGCCCGAGGACATATAGCTAGCAATTAGTTAAAGTGGGCAATCGTAACCCCTATTGGTCTGACCTAAAAGTCAGAGTGGTGAAAAGCTACACTGCCTGCTCTTTCACCTCCCACCTACGGTGTTAATTCCTTCAGAGCAGAAATTATCTCTCTGTGTTGCCCTGAGCACTTTCTTAGCACAGTGTTTTATGAATAGGTAAAGATCAATGCATACTTGTTGCATTGAGAACTCTGACAATCATAAAAAACTCTCAGAATCATTTTCTTTGTTTTCTGATTCTCAAGTGCCCTAAGTCTCAGAGTAGAAATAGGTACCAAGTTGACTAGAATTAGCAACAAGAGACCTCCACACACCCTAATTCTGTCAGGACAAATAATACAGGTATTACTTGTGCCTTTGTAAATGGGCATTTTCTCATAAAATTAAAACCTAACTTGTGAACTAGTCTTACCCTCTTTGGCATTGTGCATAATGTTTAACACTTAGTCCACGAAGTTGATTATGGAAAATGAATCACATTTCCTTATTTGCTCTGAATCAACTTAAAGCCAATTATAAGCCTTCATCTTTCCAGGCAGTTGATAAATCTAATCTTAGTTATTTCCAAGGCTCTATCTATAACCTTAAGAAGGATTGTGACAAGACTTGTGGAGCCCCAAAGATAAGCTGTGTTATTCTGATCATTTTTATTTGTCTCCACTTATTACTGCTGAGGGCTTCCCTTGTGGCTCAGCTGGTAAAGAATCACCTGCAATGCGGGAGCCCTGGGTTCAGTCCCTGTGGTGTTGGAAGAGACTCTTGAGAGTCCCTTGAACAGCAAGGAGATCCAACCAGCCCATCCTAAAGGGAATCAGTCCTGAATATTCATTGGAAGGACTGATGTTGAAGCTGAACCTCCAATACTTTGGTCACCTGGTGCAAAGAACTGACTCATTTGAAAAGACCCTGATGCTGGGAAAGATTGAAGGTGGGAGGAGAAGGGGACGACAGAGGATGTGATGGTTGGATGGCATCACTGACTCAATGAACATGAGTTTGAGTAAGCTCCGGGAGTTGGTGATGGACAGGGAGGCCTGGCACACTGCAGCCCATGGGGTCACAAAGAGTTGGACATGACTGAGCAACTGAACTGCACTGATTACTGCTGAGGTTCTTAGGCATGGCACACATGTTCTTTTCAAGACTGTGTTATGTAGAATCCAACTTGTCTATGATGCTTACTTTCATGGGTCAACTTGGCTAGGCCAGACTACACAGATATTTGGTCAAATACATCTGGATGTTTCTGTGAAGGTACTTTTTGAAACAAGATAAGCATTTAAATCAGCATTATAATGTGGTGGGCTTCGTCCAATCAGTTGAAGGCCATAAAACAAAGACTGACCTTTCCTGAGTAAGAAGGAAGGCAGCTTGCCATTGACCTTTAGACTTAAGCTATAGCAACAACTCTTCCCTGGGTTTACAGCCTGAAGCCCACAAAATCAGCATTATAATGTGGTGGGCTTCGTCCAATCAGTTGAAGGCCATAAAACAAAGACTGACCTTTCCTGAGTAAGAAGGAAGGCAGCTTGCCATTGACCTTTAGACTTAAGCTATAGCAACAACTCTTCCCTGAGTTTACAGCCTGAAGCCCACTCACCCTGCAGAGTTGAACCTGCCAGCCTCCACAATTCTGTAAACCAATTTCTTAAAATAAATCAATCTTTCTCTCCATATCTCTCTAGGTATGAAGATGACTATGAATATAAATACGAATGTGAATATATATCCCACTGACTCTGTTTCTCTAGAGAACCCTGACTGGTAAGTGTACTACACACTACACAGCCCACTACGCTGGAAGCAAACCTTGATATCTGATGCTAGCGTGAGCCTTCCTCTCCTTTTGATTTCCCAGGATACTTTGACCTCAACAGATGAAACGACTATGAGCTAAGACTCCATGACTTAAGTTCCTGTTTCCACGGAGAATTTCTGAAATAAGCAACCACTTCCAACACTTACTTTCAATATTCTATCCTTCCCTTTATCCGCTTAACATGCACTTTTAATTAATTCAGTTTGAAGAGGTATGGGTAGACATCACCATCTCTTGTTCAAATTATTACAAGAATGACTTTGCTAATTTCTTGGCTTTAAATTTTCCATTTCTCCATAAAGCAGTTGACGTGATCTTTTAAAAACATAAATGAGTTCATGTTGTGCCTCTGCTTAAAGCCTTCCAATGGTTTATCTGCATTTGAGTTGGACTGTGAAGAAGGCTGAGCACCGAAGAATTGATGCTTTTGAACTGTGTGTTGGAGGAGACTCTTGAGAGTCCCTTGGACTGCAAGGAGATCCAACCAGTCCATTCTGAAGGAGATAAGCCCTGGGTGTTCTTTGGAAGGAATGATGCTGAAGCTGAAACTCCAGTACTTTGGCCACCTCATGTGAAGAGTTGACTCATTGGAAAAGACTCTGATGCTGGGAGGGATTGGGGGCAGGAGGAGAAGGGGACGACAGAGGATGAGATGGCTGGATGGCATCACAGACTCAATGGACATGAGTTTGAGTGAACTCCGGGAGTTGGTGATGGACAGGGAGGCCTGGCATGCTGCGATTCATGGAGTCGCAAAGAGTCTGACACGACTGAGCAACTGAACTGAACTGAACTGCATTAGTAAATCTAGTAATTACTAAAGTTAGTAATTTAGTCATCAGTAGTCACTTTAAATGTAAATAGATTAAATTCTCCAAAGAATACAGAGTGGCTGAGCAAACAAAACACCAAGACCCAACAATATACTGCCTACAAGAGACTCTTTAGTGTTAAGGACACGTACAGACTGAAAGTGAAGGGATAGATAAGGATAATCATGTAAATGATGACACAAAGAGAGCAGGAATGCCCATATTTTTTATCATACAAAACAGACTTTCAGTCAAAATTGATCACAAGAGACAAATGGGGTCACTATACAGTGGACTTCCCTGGTGGCTCAGATGGAAAAGCATCTGTCTACAATGCGGGAGACCCGGGTTTGATCCCTGGGTTGGGAAGATCCAGGGAGATGGAGAAGGAAATGGCAATCCACTCCAGTATTGCCTGGAAAATCCCACGGACAGAGGAGCCTGGTAGGCTACAGTCCATGGGGTCGCAAAGAATTGGAAACGACTGAGCAACTTCACTTGACTTGATACAGCGTCAAAGGAGTCAATTCACTAAGAGGTTACAACAATTATAAATAGACATACACTCAAAATTGGAGCATCTAAAGATTTAAAGCAAATATTTAAAAAACTGAAGAGAAAAATAGACAACAATACAGTAATAGTAGGAGACTTCAATATCCTACTTTCCATAATGGATAGCTCATCCAAGGCAGAAAATCTACAAGAAAACAGTAGATTAAAATAACACTATACACCAAATGGGCTTCCCTGGTAGCTCAGCTGGTAAAGAATCAGCCTGCAATGCAGGAGACTCCAGTTCAATTCCTGGGTCAGGAAGATCCCCTGGAGAAGGGATAGGCTACGTACTCCAGTATTCTGGGGCCTCTCTGGTGGCTCAGCTGGTAAAGAATCTGCCTGCAATGTGGGAGACCTGGGTTCAGTCCCTGGGTTGTGATGATCCCCTGGAGAAGGGAATGGCTACCCACTCCAGTATTCTGGCCTGGAGAATTCCATGGAGTGTATCGTTCATGGGGTTGCAAAGAGCTCGGACACAACTGAGTGACTTTCGCTTTCATACACCAAATAGCCCTACCAGACATGTAAAGAACATTCCATCCAATAGCACTATAATACACATTCTTCTCAAAAATATGGAATATGCTCCAGGAGAGCCCATATGTTCAGACAAAACAAATGTTAACAACTCTTTAAAAACTGGTATCATGAAGTATCTATTCTGACCACAATATTATGAAACTAAAAATCAATTATAAAAAGACTACTGGAAACTTCACAAATATTTGCATTCTCCTAAGCAACCAAAGGATCAAAGAAAAATCAAAAAGAAAATTAAAAAATACCCTCAGACAAACAAAAATGGAAACACAACATACTAAAATTTATGAGATGCAGCAAAAGAAGTCCTGAAAGTTAAGCTTATTGAGATAAGTGTGTATATTAAAAGAAAGCTCTGAAACAACCTAACTTTATACCTCAAGGAACTGGAAGAAGAATGAAAAAACTAAGCCCTGAAATTAGCATAAAAAATAACAAAGATTAGCATATAAATAAGTAAAATAGAAATTAGAAGACAATAGTAAAGATCAACAGAACTAAGAGTTGGGGTTTTTTTAAGATTAAAAAAATGTATAAACCTTTAGTTAAGTTTATAGCAAGAAAAAATAGAGAGGACCAAATAAAGAAAATTATAAATGAAAGTGGAGACATTACAATTGATACCACAGAAATACAAAGGCTCACAAGAGACTACTATGAACGAATATATACCAACAAACTGGATAACCTAGAAAAAGATATATTCCTAGACTCATACAACCCATAAATCTTTCCCAAACTCTTTAAAAACTTAAGAGGAAAGAACACTTCCAAGCTCATTTGATGAGGTCAGCATTATCCAAATACCAAAGCATGATAAAGTGAAAGAAAGTAAGGTCGCTCAGTCGTGTCGGACTCTTTGCGACCCCATGGACTGTAGCCTACCAGGCTCCTCCGTCCATGGGATTTTCCAGGCAAGAGTGCTGGAGTGGATTGCCATTTCCTTCTCCAGGGGATCTTCCTGACCCAGGAATCGAACCCAGGTCTCCCGCATCACAGGCAGAAGCTTTACCGTCTGAGCCACCAGGGAAGCCCAAAGCATGATAAGGACACTACAAAAGAAGAAAACTGCAGGTCAATATCCCTGCAGGGATATTGGGAGAACCCAGGTCTCCCACATTGCAAGCAGATTCTTTACCAGCTGAGCCACCAGAGAGGCCCCAGAATACTGGAGTATGTAGCCTACTTCTACGTGAAAAAGTATCTATTGTTTATTCTCGTGTTCAAATTTAACTAGGAATCCTATATTTTGTCTGGCAACCATAGCTGAGGAACTATATATAACATGTCTCAGATTATCAGCCCAAAGATGTTATAGAGAACATGGCTCCCATCTCCACTGGTCAAAGTTTGCAGGAGTAGACTGGAGAAGCAAACAGGAGCAGAAAGCAAAAGATAAGTAATGCAGCTAAAGCCAGGGGCCCTCAGGCTACAGCTGCACACTGCTGGTTGCTGTAGCAACAGCTGCAGCAAAAATGTGGGCCAATGTGCTAGTTAGTATTTAAAATATCTCTAACATACCCTACATTAAAATTGCAATGGGAAATTTTCACATTTGGAAGGAGGAGATACTTGCCCTAAAATATTGGTACCACCATGGTCACCTCTCTCCATTCTAGTGACAGATGGAAAAGGTTTATTTTCTTTTTCATTGACAACAGCACATAGGAAATGGAAACAATAACACCTACATGCATTTCATCATGTTTTTAACCTCAGAATAAGGTGAGCAAGGCTGTTCAACAAGGGCACACCAGGGAAAAGCCATCTAATTTCTAACAAAATTTCTGCACAACTAACAAAATCACCAGGCTTCCATGGTGGCTTAGTGGTGAAGAATCTGCCTGCCAATACAGGAGACATGGATTCGATCCCCGGGTTGGGAAGATCCCCTGGAGAAGGAAATGGCAACCCACTCCAGTATTCTTTCCTGGGAAATCCAGGAAATGGACAGAAAAACCTGGCAGGTTACAGCCCATGGAGGTCACAGAGTCAGATGTGACTAAACAAGATCACCACAATGGACGTCACATCATACTGAATGTTCACTATGAAGAAATGTGATAAGCAAACGAGCTTCCATCTGGATCACAGTTCAGTTCAGTTCAGTTCAGTCGCTCAGTCATGTCCTATTCTTTGCAACCCCATGAATCGCAGCACGCCAGGCCTTCCTGTTCATCACTAAATCCTGGAGTTCACTCAGACTCACGTCCATCAAGTCCGTGATGCCATCCAGCCACCTCATCCTCGGTCGTCCCCTTCTCCTCCTGCCCCCAATCCCTCCCAGCATCAGAGTCTTTTCCAATGAGTCAACACTTCGCATGAGGTGGCCAAAGTACTGGAGTTTCAGCTTTAGCATTATTCCTTCCAAAGAAATCCCAGGGACACACTGGTTTTTGTTTTCTTCACAACAATTTTTATTATTTGAAATTATCTTGTTTATTTGTTTGCTTTGTATGTTGACTATTTCTTCCCCTAGAATTTAAGTAATAAGAGTATTAAAATTGTCCACCTTGTTGATCCTGAATTTCTAGGGTCTGGCATAATAGTCATTTAATAAGTATTTGTTGAAAGAAAAAGAAAAAATCCTAAACAAGGTACTGTCCATTATTTATGGACACAGAAATTCATTTCCTATAATTTTTTCAGTTTTGAGATAACTGTAGCTTTACTGAAGTTGTAAGCAATTAAGAGGTCCCATATACCCTTTACCCTATTTCACTAATAGTTACATGTTATGAAACTCCAGGATAATACAACATCCAGAATACTGATATTAACACAGTCAAGATGCAGAGCATTTCTGTCACTATAAAGACCCCTCTTCTTGTCCTTTTACAGCCACACTCACTTTTCACATACACTCCCATTCTCAGCTCAAAGCAATCACTAATTTATTTTCCATTTCTATCATTTTACCCTTTCACAAATGTTATACAAATGGAATCATACGACTTTTGGCTCTTTTTATTCAGCCCAATTTTCTAAATATTCATCCAAATTTTGCATGAACCACATTTGTTCCTTTTTATTGCCCAGTGGTATTCCGCGATATGGCATGTAGCCAATAATAACTGTTAAGACAAAGTGAAAAAAATACTAAATATCTAGGAAGCTGAAATATATCAGGGAAGAGTTTCAAGAATCCAAGATAAAACCAACAGAGGAGGAATTCAGACAGAGTCCAACAATGGAAAAGTCACACAGCTGCAAAACATTTTCACAGCAGGCTGGGCAGGGGGTGGGGCGGGGGGAGGCAACGTTGAACTCGTGTGGCAGATGAATGCATGGCCACAGCCTATTGTTCGCTGAGCCAGCCTCAAAATTCGTGTAAAGTGCAGAGTGAATACACATAATTTTATTCTAACACTTTCTTCCTTGAATTGCTATTAAATTTTAAATAAACTGAGACATGAGCATTTACTGAAGTCATTATGACTCCATCACCCAAGGCATGCAAATCTGTACCCATCATGCCAGACACTCTTTGCACTGAAATCTGTTCAAAACCTCTCTTCTGACTCTTAATTTATTTACTTTGCAAATCTTCAGTAAGAAACACCCAGTGTCATCTGAAAGGACACACATTGCAAAAAACTAATTTCCTCCCTTACTGGAAGTAGGTGATGTGTGACTTCCCACTGAGCACAACTGCCAACAAGGCACAGGTGTGCCCCGCATGAGGAGGTGAAAACATGATCACAGGAAGAGAAAAGCCGTGATTCTGCCCCTATATCCGTAAAGTGATCAACCCCAGTGGGCTCCTCCTATTCCTCCTCATAATATACACCGAGTCCGGGAAGCAAGAAAACCAGAAACTTTGCTGCATTCAGACTCGCAACTACTATAATTGGATTTAGAATGAAGAAGAAAAGTTTTTATTCCCCATTCATTGATTCTCTGGTTTACTACAGAAAACTGCCCTGGAAATCTCTTGTGTTTTAATTTTTTCATGCTACACTTGCTTAATTGGTAAAATCAACATCAAATGAGTTTTCCTTATTCTTCAATTTAACTAAATCAACCACTTAACGCTTCATTCTCTAAAAGGCAGTTCATAAAAAGTATAACTTCCCATTGTTTTTAGTGACAAAAAGTTGTTTTAACTGGAAATGCTTAAAAATCTGACTCAGTAAAAAGGAAAGTGAACTTATCTAAACTAAATAAGGCAAGACATCAAACAGAATACCATTCATTCAACAGCCTCTTATTTCAACTGAGATGCGTAAAAAATAACTTACATACAGGGTTATCCAACAAAGGATTATTTGTATTAGCATGTTTAGGAAAAAACTTAAATATCTATTAATAGGGGACTAATTAAATAAACTGTGGTACATTTAAACGTGTCATCCATAGTAAAAAGATAACCAAGATCTTTTCGTACTAATATGAAATAACGATCTCTGATACAAATGACTCTAATATTCTCTTAATGCCCTTTGTTTTAAAAAGATAAACAAGGAAGTGTGTGTATTTATATGCTTGTCTATATATGCACATAATGTTTCTGTATGGATATGAACAAAGTGCTAACTCTGGTTGCCTGTATGGAGAAAAATCAGATGGCTGAGAAACACTGGTTTAAAGACAACTTACACTGCTTTTATTTTATAGTTTTTGAATGTCTGAGCCATGTAAATGATTCCCTATTCAAACTATATTAAATTTTAAAATTTTAGAAATATTGAGTTTCTGGTATAAAACATAATAAAGTCAATCAATAACCATACTGTACTCCATAGATAGACTGTCATTAACTTTGGACTGAATGCATAATGCATCATACTTACATAAAACCAATGAAAATCTCATGAGATAAACATGATTAGGTTGAGTTAACCCAGATGAGCCCCTAACACAGAAATCTACTCAACAGAACTGAGTTTACTTATGGGAAAAATGGCAGATAAAGATGTTATGATATGGGAGATGTGATATATATATAAATATGGCCAAATTTACCTCTTTTACCATTAAATCACATTTTCTGAAATTCTCCCTATTGGTAAGACACAGGAAGAACTCTTTAGAAATTTACAATATATTGGCTAGTTTATACATTAGTATAAGTCAAGTCACATAATTTAACACAATCTACTATAGTTAGGGTTCAAGTAACCAAAGGAAGATAACACAAGAAAGTCTTACTCTTGCAGAAGGAAAAATTTTGGAACAATCTAGAATCTTTCCCAGATTTACTGAATACAAGGGATGAATACTCCTAGTAGCTGGTTACTAAGTTGTTAAACATCCAAAAGGAATGATTTAAATAGAGGATAGACATCTTAAAGAAAACTTGGTTTAATTTTAAATTTTGAAAAGACTAGCTCTCAGCAATGGAAATAGAAGCTTTATTAAATCAAAGCAAGTACCCATTTACAGTAAGGCACTAAAAAATTAAAAGTAATCCTGACTATACGTCTCTGATTGAATATTTGTTGTCCTTATCATTAAAAATCACAATATCCTAAAAGTGATTTACTTCTTAGAAAACCTTCCTTAAATTGGTACCAAAAGAAGCCAAATGAAAAAATAATCAGAATTTGCAAAGAGTGGTTGAAATCTACCATACAGCAATTAAAATCATAAATATAGAGTATTTAATATAAACTATAAATCTTTATATTTAAATCATTCTTGGGTATGCCACCTTTCAAATGTTTTCATCTAAGTTAGAGTTTGTTGGTATAGGAAGCAGATCCCCAATTACTTTAAACTGAGATTTTACAGTTACTCGTAAGCAGATACATTAAGTCTGAAGGAAGGATGCAAGTTTCAGATGGCAATATTTTTTAAGTACCAAGTAAGAAAGCAATAAAAAAGAGTTTGCTTTAGGCAAAATTATTCCAAACATTTGGTCCAAAAAAAAAGGTGACTGCAGCTGCAACTAAAATTTTAATGCTGGAAATATTTTCTTAATTTAATCTGGTCATTAGCTATTTTGAACATGCATCTTCTTTCTAATGGAAAAAAATGGCCCAGAGAGAAAAATTAGGTCATGAGATCAATAATAAACACAAATATGTTCATATGAATATGAAAAAAGTTTAGAAATATAAGCATTATGGTCAAAGTTATAAAAGTTCAGTAATTAGAAACACTGTTTCTAAATTATCCAAGGTTATTTTAGGGTCCCAAAAGTACAGGGCTTTCTGTCTTATACTCACGTAGTTATTCTTAAAATCAACCAAGTAAATTTTTCTCAAGAAACACAGTAGTAAACATATTGTTGAAGACTGAAATAAAGCTAGGCTAATCCTATCTATACTTTCTGGTGTACAAAACTTTTCATTTCTGGAGTGATCAAATGAAAAGCAAAAGAAAAAATGAAAAATATATTTATTTTTATAAAAAGACAAAGCATCACTGCTCCATTATAAAAGAAATCTGCAATTTCTTCATATTTTAATTTTGTTTAAAAAAAGAGTAAGGGAAATAGAGCACATTCCAGTTCTAGTAACATTTTATTTTTGCATCATGGAATTTAATCAAAAATTAATTTAAATTGGCCTCCAAAAAATAGTATAATATATAATAAAATACATTTTAGGACTACTAAAAAAAAGAAACAATAATAAAAATAAGAGGCTGCGGTGCCCTCTGCTCCTGGGCATCATCCGACATCAGTCCCAGCCTTCCCGGGACCCCCTTCCCAGCCACTCCAGCAGGGCCTTTGCCTCGAGCCCTGGACACAGGTTGACCGACACCCGGCGGCCAGTGAAGGTGTAAGTGCTCAATGAGGACCAGCAGTGGGACAGCCTGGTTAGTGGGTCAGCATCCAACTACGCTGAGTGGCTGATGTCCCTGCTAGTTAGGGCCTGACAAAACGTGGCCAGCTGGACCAGGGAATGGCACACAGCTTCAGTAGTCTTGCCTTGAGAATCTCATTAACTGGATGGAAAGGTAAAAAGATATGACAGTGAAAGGTGAACCTCTGAGGTCAGTAGGTGCCCAACATTCTACTGGAGTAGAGCTGAGAGATAGGTACAGAAAGAATGAAGAGGCTGAGCCAAAGCAGAAGCAACGCCCAGGTGTGGATGTGACTGCTGGCGAAAGTCTGATGCTATAAAGAACAATACTGCAGAGGACCCTGGAATGTTACTCAGGTCCATGAATCAGGTAAATTGGAAGTGCTCAAACAGGAGATGGCAAGAGTGAACATTGACATTTTAGGAATCAGTGAATGAAAGTGGACGGGAATGGGTGAATTTAATTCAGATGATCATTGTATCTACTACTGTGGGCAAGAATCCCTTAGAAGGAATGGAGTAGCCCTCAGAGTCAACAGAGTCTGAAATAGAGTACTTGGATGCAGCCTCAAAAACAACAGAATGATCTTGGTTCATTTCCAAGGCAAACCATTCAACATCACAGTAAGCCAGGTCTACATGCCCCAACCAGTAATGCTGAAGAAGCTGAAGTTGAATGGTTCTACGACGACCTACAAGACCTCCTAGAACTAACACCAAAAAAAGATGTCCTTTCTATCAATGGGAACTGGAACGCAAGAGTAGGAAGTCAAGAGACACCTGGAGTAACAGGCGAGTTTGGCCGTGGAGTACAAAATAAACCAGGGCATTTTCTAACAGAGTTTTCCCAAGAGAATGCACTGGTCATAGCAAACACCATCTTCCAACAACACAAGAGACAACTCTACACATGGACATCATCAGATGATCAGTACCAAAATCAGATTGATTATATTCTTTGCAGTCAAAGATGGAGAAGCTCGATACGGAGTCTACTGAGGAAGCAATTAAAAGGCTAAAAATTAATCTCTCATTTAATACTATCAAATAATCATTTGAAGTAAGATTATTAAACTTTCAGTTCATGATAAATTTGATGATGTTGCAAAATCTAGTAGGGACAGAGAAACTAGACAAATGGACCTAAGTGCAAAGAAATATGGGCAAGAAATAAAATTATATTCAGTCCAGAAAAATGAAATTTAATATTGCACATTAACAGAAATGTAAACAATCAGCAGGAAATGTAAGAAATAAATGCTAAGTTGAAGCACTAGAACTAGATAAAAATTTGATCTGATAGCAAGATACACATAATAAGCACCAAGTACAGTTTCAAATTCACAAACCTGAGTTTCTAAGAAATATACTTTTTCAGTCAAAGTAATTTATTATGTGTATACTGACTACTCTTTGCCACACTAAAGGAAGGGATTGAAGAGATGAAATACCACCACTTCTTTGGTATGAGATATCATAAAATTGTACTACATTTGTATAATTATATCACCTTTACAAACTACTATATTAAAGACTTTACATGCTTTTTAACTCTGAATTATAAATGTTATACTTTTGAAAGGAAGGCAAGAAAAAATGAGGAAAGAAGAAAAAATAAAGAAGGGAGGTGAAAAAAAGAAACTAGAAAGAAAAACATTTCATATCCTCTAGATAACCGTTCAACAACATATTTCTTTTTATCTTCCACTTCTCCAAACACCTTTAGAAAGCACCACACTGATTAGACAGAAAATTCTCATTTAGAATCTCCATAGACGTTTACATGACCCAAACAAATAATTAGCGTCATTTCAAGGTCAAATGAGTAAAGGTAACAATGAGAAGAAGAGATAGTATGTGGTTGAGCTCATTCTATATGACAGACAGGTTGCATATATTATCAAGTTTAATTTTCACAATGACACTAAAAGGTATATCATTTTAAAGAGGTCACTGAAAAACAAAGAGAAGAACCTAGCTAAAGGTCAAGAAACTTAGGAGGTGGCAGAAAATTAAGAGCCACGTCTGTCTGACTCCAAACCTTTTGACTGTACCACGTTTCCCAAACTGTATTAAGCACCTTAAAACAAAAAACATGTTGAACTCTATCTGGGTCAACAGTTACATGAAATAAAAGAAGAAGAAAACAAAAGAAAAAGAGGAGAAGGAAGCATAAGTCAACTGCATTTCAATGAACATAATAAAGCAGAAGAGGAGGAAGGAAAAACAAGGAAGGAGAAAGAAAAGGCACCCCTGAGTTACTTAAAATCCTATTGAGGAATGAAATAACTACAGTCTTCGAGGTCTGACATGTAAATAAGTCTCCCAGATTTTATAGAAGAGATTTCTCAGCATAAATTCTGACACAGAAGGTGTCCTCAGTATGGGTATGATTTGAATAAAAAAATCCAGGATGGACAAATTCCAAACAAGAACAACACAGTTCCTAGAAGGAAATGATGATTAGCATAGAGGAAGGAAAAATCGCGTCCAGATATTTTCCGGAATGTTACATCTGCTCATATCCTTAAGTGAACTTTAATTTTTTACATCTTTTTATACTCTAACTAGCTTAGTTTTCCACTTTTAAGGTTTATTTACTAGACTTTAAAATTCACAGAGATTTGCAATATTTAACTTCTGAGATAAAATCGTGTCTCATAATCTAAAATCATTCATGTGAGACTGAATGTTCCATTTGACCAATTATTACTAAACAGCTGATGTTATTTGTTGCATTTTAAATTCCAGTCCTTAAATTCACCCTGACAGCAATGATCTCCCTTTTGTGGTAACAGTTCTTTCTGAAAAGTGATTATGTTATTTATTTCCTCAACAGAGAGTCTATATGGGACCTACCACCAGGAGTTAGTTTCTCCTGGGATTTATGATTAAAAAATAAAATAAAATACTAAGTTTTCTAAATATTACATTATTGAGGTCTTGATGTTTTGTACCTAAACAATACTTACACCACTGGAGAAGAGAAGTGAATTCAGCACAGGAATAAGGCAAAGCTATTATTCCTACTCACTTATGTTACCTAACACAACTCTCCAAAAGGACATCTTTCTCTTTAGAAAGAAGTTTTCATCTTCCACTTATTCCTGTTTCTTTGGAAGGAAGACATTATCTGTTTATGCAGAACTAAATTATCAGAACAGGAGAATTGGTACGAATGTGAATCTGTTCAGCTAAAATAATTATAGCCTAGTCGGTAAAGAATCTGCCTGCAATGCAGGAGATCCAGGTTCGATTCCTGGGTCAGGAAGATCCCCTGGAGAGGGAAATGGCAACCCACTCCAGTTTGACCTCCCATTTTCATCTGCCTCAAAGATCCATGAATCGCAGTTGAAGGTGAACTCACTGTCAATGAATATTCCTAAAATAAGGCTGTGATGAGGCTCTTAACCCTCAAAGCTCTGCCCTTTATACATTTAGTCAGTCACTCAACCAGCATGTACTTAGCACTCATAATTGAATGATGTTCTAAACACAGAAAAAGCTACAGAAAACAGCAGCAGAATCTCTGCTCTAAAGGATCTCAAGTGGAAGGAAACCAACGTAAACAAGTACCCAATCGGATACGTAGTGTATCCGATGAGAAATGCTATGGAGGAAATCAAAGCACTGTAACACAGTAGGGGATGCTGGAGGCAATGGAGCGAGAAGTGGCCAGTCTATACAGGATGATCCTTGGGGTAGTGTTATGGAGCCCCAGAGGTAGTCAGTGTAAAGCAATAGTTTGGATACAGAGACAAGATGCAAACGCTAAGACCATGCCTGGAAAGTAAGGTCACTAGTGCCATCAAGGAACTCTAACCTTCGAAGCATCAAGTGGCCAGTCTATACAGGATGATCCTCGGGGTAGTGTTATGGAGCCCCAGAGGTAGTCAGTGTAAAGCAATAGTTTGGATACAGAGACAAGATGCAAACGCTAAGACCATGCCTGGAAAGTAAGGTCACTAGTGCCATCAAGGAACTCTAACCTTCGAAGCATCCAAGCCCAACGCCCCAAGGGATTAACTAAATTGTGAAGACATCACTGAGTTTCCAGAGTCACCATAGCTGAAGAAGATATGAAACAGTCAGGGCCAGGCCAGAATAAAGAGATCTGGCAAGAAGTGGAACTTAAGAGAAACAGAAGACCTACAGCTAACTGTGGAAGTGTAAACAACAGCTATCAGTTCAGTTCAGTTCA
>SJYX01016254.1:68294-85827 GCA_006410675.1 Oreotragus oreotragus
CACTGTTTCCACTGTTTTCCCATCTATTTCCCATGAAGTGATGGGACCGAATGCCTTGATCTTCATTTCCTGAATGTTGAGCTTTAAGCCAACTTTTTCACTCTCCTCCTTCACTTTCATCAAGAGGCTTTTTAGCTCCTCTTGACTTTCTGCCATAAGGGTGGTGTCATCTGCATATCTGAGGTTATTGATATTTCTCCCAGCAATCTTGATTCCAGCTTGTGTTTCTTCCAGTCCAGCGTTTCTCATGATGTACTCTGCATAGAAGTTAAATAAACAGGGTGACAATATACAGCCTTGACGACGTACTCCTTTTCCTATTTGGAACCAGTCTGTTGTTCCATGTCCAGTTCTAACTGTTGCTTTCTGACCTGCATACAGATTTCTCAAGACAATGCTTAAAAGGAAAGCAAATTCAGCGCATCTGATTGACCTTATGGTCCCGACACTTTGCTGCAGGAGCTTTGGGGTCTTGGTCCCAATTTCTCAGAGGAAATGAAGAGATTACACGAGTTTTATACCAAGAGCAAACCCTCAATGCCTAAATGTATATAATGGGGAGGCCAGGTAGATATGGAGTTACAAGATAGCTGAAAGAAAGCCTTGGACTCCCCAAATTTTTTGTCATATCCTGGGCCCTAAATTTCTCAGAATTTCTCAGAGAAAGATTTGATACAAATACTAAGTGCCTAGGTATCAGAAAATGAATTGATAAGATAGAACTTATGAGCTAGAGTATAAAGTATAAATATAGGTTAAACCATGGAATAATAATATACAGACAGAAAGAGAATAATGAGGCATTATCTTTCTTTCTAATGGTCAAGAATGACTTATAATACACAACTTTGGGGAAAATGTTTATATGTCTACATCATATCTCTTCCCATCCTCCTACGATCATCTAATCTGGACACTTCCATTAACATTCTTTTAAAGTGATAATATATTATACTTGACCATTTTGGCAGGAACATTTTAATGGCGGGACCATGAGGCTGCATGTGCTACAGTCCATGGGGTCATGGAGAATCAGACACGACGTGGCAACTGAACAACAACCACCATTTCAAAGAAGCAAAAAGCATAAGGGAAAATTTTTCCTTAAATTAAACTTCCATCTCTTCCATCAGTATCCCATAGATGGCTATACAAAACATCAGCAATTTGATTAATGTATTGTGTTTAATAAAGATTCCATAAAACTACTTATCATAATGATATAAAACTTTGGCCATACTTAAGTTGCAGTCGTTGGCACATATTTGGGGTTTTGAGTAACTAAATTCTAGACATCAAAGCAGTGAAGCATGTCTATTCTTCAGGTCAAGTTCCAGGAGGAAAAGGAAGCCACAGAGTGTCCCTGGTAATACTCCAAATCATGATGAACTGAGGCAATCTCATTTTGTTGACCATTGCTTCAGGTCATTGTAATTTAATGAGCAGCAATCCTCTTTAAAAATGTGTTTCAGGCAGCAAGGTGCCTGCTGGGAGAGAGCGGCTCCACATGAACAAATCAATATGCATTGTGCGCTTTCAACCATTCAATAATCGATTCACCCTTGTTATAAGAAAATAAATGTCAAAGTCCCCAAAGTTAATTTCTGAAGAAAGCATTTACAAGGCTATCACATTATTAAAAGTTTCCATGGGTTATCTTCTATTTGCTATTGAAATCTCTGTGTTACACCTCACAATATTCCATTCAAAACCAGTTAGGGAATCCTGAAAGTAAGTTCCAGCAGAAAGATTGGTTGCATTTCTCTGCTATCACCAAAGTGTTGAAGGCCTATTTGGACTAAAGCGTTTTACAGACTCATCTCTTTCTTCCCCCCTCTAGTCATACTTTTACACATGCCAGCTGCATTTAATAAGCTATCAAATAAGGCTTTCAGCAGGCTTAACTATAAGATGTCAGATCTTCTGCTTCATGTGTTATTCAGTAATTTTCAATTTCTCAAAATTTGTGCATTAAAAGAAGATAATGTATTCTTTAGACTAGTCAGAATTTTCAAAAGTCTTAGTTATACGCTATGGGCTTTCAACACATCCCTGTTGCCATAGAAATGGGTTTATGAAGGACTGAATCTGTGTAGCATAATCACAAACATTAAACTGGCATATAAAAGCATTCCAACCCAGCATCTCTACTGTCTATGCTAATGGTTTTGCTGCTTTTATAGCAGTATCTTCCCTGCTGTAATTCATTCAGGCAGCCTCAGACGCTATTTTTCATTGAACTGGATTTCAGAGGAGTGTCTTACACATTGTGTATCATTTTTCTCTTAGCTAGCTGAACTCAGCGCAGTGCATTGCCTTATCAATGAGTTCTCTGGATTAGAAATCGGACCAGAGAGCTAGGCATACCAGAGCACCAAAAGCTTACTCATTCAGTTAGGAGGATGAGTGGTAAGCGAGATTCACTTCCTTGGATTCCAATGTCACTATCATTTTTTTTTTAACTTATTAAGAGTTCACTTTAGTGAGTAAATACACTTTCTTGGTCACCTAAGTGTCTAAACTTGATTTCCTCACATCCTTTTCTAAGACAGTCACTCATAATTTTAAATGGCATGGCACTTATACATAAAGCTGAACATGATTAGGGTTTTACTTGATTAATAACCAACCCACTCTACCATCAAGCCAGTCCAAAACAACACAAGCTAGTCACCTCAGGAGCTCTGGAAAAGTAAATCAAAATACTCTTACATTTGCTCCTCTGCTATAAAGTTCAGTCAGGATTCCCAGCCCTTCTATTTCAACAGCTCAAAACTTTGATTTTTAACTCCTTGTAGATCAAGAAAGCAGATGTTCTCTTCTGCTATCTACCTAAACCGAAGTTAGTTAAGTTCTTTCTTATAACTGAAACTAGAATCTAAAATTAACAGCTATTTTAATTCTTCTGTGTGTCATCTTTCAATACAATCTGCTTTTGGAATGGACACTGTTCAGCAACTTCTCACCTACTCATAGAGAACTACTTTCATTTGAGCTGATGTCAGTAGTGTTACTTTTATTCTTGGGAAGGTCAAGTCACTTGGATAATCCTCAATGGAAATACTAAACTCAACTTNTACAATCTGCTTTTGGAATGGACACTGTTCAGCAACTTCTCGCCTACTCATAGAGAACTACTTTCATTTGAGCTGAGGTCAGTAGTGTTACTTTTATTCTTGGGAAGGTCAAGTCACTTGGATAATCCTCAATGGAAATACTAAACTCAACTTACTTTAACCATACAAAGAGAGTGTGCAGTGCCACTTGTCAAAATAATGAAGTATGAGTGTTTTCTCTCACTTAGACATTTAGGTTGTAAAGCAAGGTTGAGAAAACTAAGATCTATTATTATTTGTTGGCTTTGTAGCCAAGTATCTATCCCTGCTTCCCATGATACGATGTCCTTTACATGATTATTGACATAATACACACACACACATACACACATAAACGTTAGCTAGATGGAGTCAGGAGACCAAAGAGAGAGTTCTCCTGCCCTGCAATAAGAGCAGAGTCTAACAGGAGGAGGAAAGGTTCATCTTCTTTCCTGACACACTTGATGGGACATATTTCCAGTACTCAAAGGGATTATCCTCAAAAAGGAGATAAGGCAAAAAGTAACACAAAAGACATTCTATTTGTGGTCCCTGATTGTTTCAAAATAAACTTGAATAGAATAACACAAAGTAAAAATATACTATCAGAGACTTTTAGAATTAACTAGTAAAGCAGATTGTACCACATTTTTTGTTCCATTAGCAAGCCCTGATAACACAATTAAGGTTGGTCAAATTAACTTTTACTTCATTTGGGACAATATGATGGCTACTCCTATGAACTGCTTAGAACACTTATCAATTTCTCTAACAATATTACATCTAGAGTCATGTTCATGATTCATACTTTTATCAGGCCCCAAAGTACAACCAACATAAGTTAAGGTCACAACTTGAATTAATATAAAAAAAATTTTTTAATATGTAACAAAATGCCAACATTAGCATGAAGCAAGAGAAGTCACAACTTTGAGTCCATGTAAAATATCTCTCTTTTAGCAGTAACATATCAGAAAATATGTAAAATACCTCTTTAAAAATGTCTACCCAGGCATTAATATTATAAATGATACAAGCAAACTTTTCTTAACCCAGGGTTCTCCCATTATTTTCTTTAACCTACCGACTCTTAAGAACCACTTATTCCTCCTCATGAAAAAATTACTTAGCTCGTTTTAACTATGTGCATATTTCACACATCAGGTATTTGCAGTAATGAAAATATAGTATAATATGATACTTAAGAACTTTTAAATTCAGATAGATCTATTTCGCTTTTCAAAAACGGGTAAACGGATCCATTTCTCTGATGTTCAGTCTCTTACATGAAGAGAGTATAATAATAACTGACCTAATTGGTTGGGGAAGAAATAAGAGCAAAATGCATAAAGCACTTACTAGCAAAGTACTCACATATAATAAGCCCCAACAAAAAGGCTCAAGGGCAAACTACTGAGCCAACACACTGTCGTGGAAGAGAGAAACTTTAGCCTAAGAATTAAAAACCTTTCATGTTACATGAATCATATGTCTGCATTGGTTTCCTATTATTGCTCTAGAAACTTACCAGAAACATAATGGTTGGCGGCAGCTGCTAAGTCGCTTCACTCCTATCCGACTCTGTGCGACCCCATAGACGGCAGCCCACCAGGCTCCTCCATCCATGGGATTTTCCAGGCAAGAACACTGGAGTGGGCTGCCATTGCCTTCTCCACATAATGGTTTAAGACCATACAGATGTATTATCTTTAAGTTCTGAAGGTTAGAAGTCTGAAAAGGGCCTCCCTGGGCTAAACTCAGGATGCTGACAGAGCTGCAGTCCTTAGGGAGGCTCCAGGGGAGAGCCGTCTCTTTTCCTTTACTAGCTTTGACAGGCTGCCGTCAGTCCTTGACTACAGCCTGTCTCCATCTTTACAACCGGCAGCACAGCATCTTCAACACTCTCTCTGACTCTGACTCCCCTTCCGCTTCCTTCTGAGGGTTTACAGGACTCCTGTGATTTACCTTGAGCCCACTGGGTAATCCAGGGTAGTCTCTTTTACTGATGAGCAACCTTAATTCCATCTGTATTCTTAATTCCCACTTGCCATGTAGCATAGTATATATGCATAGATTTCGTGTAATAGGACATGTGCATCATTGGGAAGCTATTATTCTGCTTACCGCAACATCTCTCTTTATACTTATTCTTTGAACTACAAAATGACAATTCCTAGAATTCACTTCAAGCCAGTATACTATTTATATTTTTCATTAACCCAGAAAACACACCCATCCTGGAAAATTCACAATCTCATTAATAAACAATATATTTCTCTATTTTTCAAGTTTTCTTTCATGCCTTTTTACAAGTCTCTTCCATTTCTTTCAAATGTCAGTATTATATTCAACAACTTTGTGAAGTTATCTTAAAACTTTTGACACTTTACACACTTTTCTTGATTTTGCATTTAGATAATTTTATTATCTGAAAACAAGAAAAGTTCTTTGCACTTTTTTTTCGATTCTTTAAACCTCATTTATTTTTGATATCTTAGTGCATTGTCCAGGTTCTCCAATACAATACTGAATAGTGAGTGTAAAGTGGGAAAAACTGTCTCATTCCCGCTTCAATAAAAACCACTAGGGGATAACTATCTCTCACGCCTCATACTTCCATAGACTTTACGTTTACAACTCTATGTGACCAACTGTCACTACTTTATCAACCTGATACGTTTAAAAAGAACTGAGCGTGCTCTGATCACCCCGTTCTGGGCCATTCTTCATCAAAACCGCTTTCCTTTAGCAATACTGGGTCCTACAACACAGAAAAGGAGACAGTAAAAAGATCAATGGTTTCGATGGGGAAGGATGAATAGACGGAGCACAGAGGACTTTTAGGGCAATAAAAGTAGTCTGTATATAAATTGATGGACTTCCCTAGTAGCTCAGATGGTAAAGAATCTGCCTGCAATGCAGGAGACCTGGGTTTGATCCCTGGGTTGGGAAGATCCCCTGGAGGAGGGAAAGGCTACCCACTCCAGTATTCTTGCCTGGGAAATT
The DNA here is from genome assembly GCA_006410675.1 of Oreotragus oreotragus. Classification (NCBI taxonomy): domain Eukaryota; kingdom Metazoa; phylum Chordata; class Mammalia; order Artiodactyla; family Bovidae; genus Oreotragus; species Oreotragus oreotragus. The sequence continues at coordinate 74,396 of SJYX01016254.1, forward strand.
CCATGGATGAAGGAGCCTGATGGGCTACAGTCTATGGGGTCACAAGGAGTCGGACACAACTGAGCAACTAACACTTTCCCACTTCCATAAACAAATAGATATTTTCAATAGGGCAATTTCTTTGATACATTGCATTCTATTAGAGAATCTTCTGTTCCAAATGACACATTTTACATGTATATATGTATTTGTGTTTTACCTTATAAAAATGATAACAAGATACTATAGTTTTAAACCACAAGGGAAATGAGAAAAAAAAAAAAAGTGGGCAATCTATGTCAACAAATGTCAGGATATGGAAAGGAAGTGAATAGTTGTAACACACTTAGAAGTGCAGAGAAAGCTAAAATGTCAGCATGTGTAGGGGGCAGGAAGCCTCATAAACACCTCCCCAAGTGGAGAACCTGGAGAATGGTAGGCTAGAAGCAGAAGTATCCAGCACAGCAAACCTCCCCTCAGACAAACCCAGACTCCTACTACAGGCAAACAAGGAACAACTGCCTTTGGAAAGAGATGGAGAGCTTTAGTCTTTAAGAAATTAACTAGACAGGATGAAAACTCAGGGAGGCAGTGCGGAGGATAATAAAGTTCAATTCTGTGTACTGAAGAATGAGTTTCCAGCCTTCTCTCCCACCTAAATTCTCATTATGCTAGAAGCCACACACTCTAACAATAGAGTAAATTAATCTCTGGACAAAAAGATCAGAGAAAAAGCCAGCAAGACATTCAGGGGCCCCAGAATGAATCTTCTGAACGTCTGTTAGACTCACTTTGTATAAATAAAATCCACTCCACACACACACACCATAAAGTTCCCCATCAGTCTTTAGTCCTCACTTCTAAACTTGAATGGCTGCCAAGAACCAAAAGAGATTTTTAAAAAGGCCTTCAGCATGCAAAAGAGATGGATTCAAGAAAGTTCACAAAATAGAGAAAAAATATTTTCTGAGATAGAAAAGAAGTTATTTTATTCTCAAAACAATAAAACAAGGTACAGGTTTTTTTTTTTTTTTTAATGGAGTATACAGAAAAGGAAGAGAACATGGAAATGTTAGAATAACTGAAATGTAAGTCTTAATAGTCCACCTTGTGAAAGAAAATGAAAGAGTTAATCACGCAGTCATGTCCGACCCTTTGCGATCCCATAGACTATAGCTTCACAGTCCTCTATGGGCTTCTCCAGGCAAGGATATGGAGTGGGTCGCTATTTCCTTCTCCAGGAGATCTCCCCTAACAAGGCACTGAACTCAGGTCTCCTGCAATACAGGCAGATTCTTTACTACCTGAGCCACCAGGGAAGCCCAGTCTACCTTGTAGGAGGATAATTTAAAAAAAAAAAAAAAATGAAGAAAAGAGTGGGAAAATAGGAAGAAAGGATAGGAAAATTAGATCAGAGCAGGAAGTGAAATACTTACCTAACCAATGTTCTAAGTGAGAAACGACAACAAGAAATAATACTTCCAACAACTGGAGGTTAGTTACCACACTGAAAGGGACCACTGAATACCAAGCGCAATGAATTGAAAAAAGGCCCACACTAAGTTATATTATCATAAAGTTCTTAAAAATGGGGTATAATAGGCTTCTATAGACAAAATTAAAGGAATATATACAGAGGATGACACAATATACAATATGACAGCAATTCTCAGCAACAACAGGGAGAAATGCCATCAAATTATGAAAAAAGCAATAAAATTATAAGTATATAACCAATCAAACTATCAAGCAAGTCTGAGAATAGAATGAAAGTATTGTTAAACATTTAAATCATGTAAAGCTTTACAGTCTTTACATGATTCCTAAAATGTTCACTAAAATGAGGCAGATAACCAAGAATGAGGAAAGTCTAAAATTCAGGAAACAGGACACCTGCTGAGAGATACAGGGAATATTCACTATAAAGACAAAGAGAAGACCCAGGCGAGTTGTGCTTCAGGCCTAAAGAACAACTATCGTAATTTGGAACAATAATAAAGTAGACAAGAGAACTGAGAGTTACTACATTGTCCACTTTGGTTGGAGTAGGGGCAAGGGATACCTTTTACATCATAGTCAGTGGAAATGCAAACCTGGAGGTTTGCGATATGAGTCACCTTGTGCATCAGTAAGCTTGGAAGGGCTCCAAATAAGATGCCTCCTGGTCAAAAGAAGAAAGAAACTGATAAAATTATGATATGCTTTACCGTAAAGAAAAAAGTACCCAATGGTGTTTCACAGTTCCATGAAAGAGTCTGTAAGGAATTAGTGATCATTAGAAAGGAAGCTTTCAAAGTGAGGCAATTTTCAACTCTAGGAAAACCAAGAATATCTGTATTGCTGGAAAGGTGAGCACCATGTACAATTAAAAGACACTTGCTCCTTGGAAGAATAGCTGTGACCAACCTAGACAGCACATTAAAAAGCAAAGACATTATTTTGCTGACAAAGGTCCATTTTGTAAAAGCTATGGTTTTTCCAGTGGTCATGTATGGATGTGAGAATTGGACCGTAAAGAAGACAGCACAGAAGAATTGATACTTTTGAACTGTGGTGTTGGAGAAGACTCTTGAGAGTCCCTTGGACCACAACGAGATCCAAGAAGTCCATTCTAAAGGAGATCAGTCCTGGGTGTTCATTGGAAAGACTGATGCTAAAGCTGAAACTCCAATACTTCAGCCACCTTATGCGAAGTGTTGACTCATTGGAAAAAACTCTGATGCTGGGAGGGACTGCGGGCAGGAGGAGAAGGGGACAACAGAGGATGAGATGGCTAGATGGCATCACCAACTCGATGGACATGAGTTTGGGTGAACTCCAGGAGTTGGTGATGAACAGGGAGGCCTGACGTGCTGCAATTCATGGGGTCACAAAGAGTCGTACAACAGAGCAGCTGAACAACAAGGATGTACAAGTAGAGTGTGTTACTTGGCATGTCGGTTAACAGTATTTATGTAATCATTAAAGTGAAGACTGAATATTAGTCACATCAATATCATGATATAGTTTTGCTGGGACAATATTAAAAGAAAAAGAACATATATGTACACATCTATTTAATTAAGTAATATGGGGTGACTCTTAAGAATAAAACCAGCTGGAAGAACTGAATGCAGTTTCTCTTAAAACAAGATCTGGGGTGTGGTACAAGAGACGACTCATTCTAAACTTTATTTTATAAACCCATTTAACTTTTTTTAGCAAGTAGCTGTTACTATTATTTAGATTTAAAAATATACTTGGTAAATATGAGTGTTAGACATGAAATACCAAGTGTTCCTGCTTGGATTCCAGATTGTACAAGTGTTATTTTAATGTGTTGATACTGCTTTCATGATGTGATCTGTGACATTGTACAGATTTGATCTAGTAGAGCTTCATAATGAGGAAGCTATTTTTCTCAAATCCTAAATGCATCTTTTATTTTGTCTTTGTCAGTTTCCTTTAGGAAAAAGATTTGAAAATAAGCAGAGCTGATTACAGTTTATTAAGAACAGATGGATAATGTTTCCATTAGGAAGTGGATCAAATGGACATAATTTTTTCTCCCTTTTTATGTCCATCATCTGCAATAGATACTAGAATGTGTCATATTCATAACACATAGATTGAAAAAGTAAATATTCCTAGACTACAGGTTCAAAATCTAAAAGAAAGAATTTTATTTTCCTTCCAGGGACAAACAGACAAATGACAAAGCAATCTTCATAGTTCTTAATGAGATCCCAAGGTAATCATGATGATGTCAAAAGTGAAATACTTGAATATCTGAGTTTTTACTAAATGTTTTTCCTAGAACCTCCGGGTTGATTTTAACAAAGAATACTGGACAACAGAGGTATAATGCGCTTTTGCATTCTTGGAACATCAAGATTTATCATCAGGAGTTGAGCACTGATTGATGATATCACAGTGAATACCAAAAGGGAGCATGGAGACATTTGTCACTTACTATAAAGTATAGTTACATTTGTTTTAGTTTCTTGCTGAGGGTCCAAGGAACCAAAGTCATTACTTTATGAATGAAATATTGTATGCCAGAAGTTAATCATAGGGCATCTGGAAATCTCCAGTTCCCCTGGATTATCATCTACGCATACCATTTAGGGAGAGAACTGAGACAACTGCTTAGGGCTTTCGAATACTTGAGAGTGATAGTATTGCCTAGGGCAAGACATAGGCCCCTCGAGGCCACAAGGTAATTGTGTAACTGGCAAATTCCCTCAGCTCTAACCTGGATTCCCCTTGATCCCAGAATTATTTTGCTCCCTGCCATCAATGAGCCAAGGGGTAATTTCATTATAAATGTATATTAATTTCTGTCTTCCCTGTGACTTATTTTTTGGTGCATTAAGTGGTGAACCTAAATTTAATCAAATAATTTTACCTACCAGAGAGTTTCAGTCTCTTAACTCAAGGACACTGAATCACTCACAGTTAACTGCAGGTTACAGACATAGCTAACAGCTAAACTTAACAAGAAGGATGGTTTCATACCTTCACCCAACAGCTGCTGCTAGCATCAATTTTTAAGTGTCTGATATATGTAGGCTTGTTAGACAAGAACTTGAAATGAAATGCAATTTCATGGAGTTAAAAGATATAACTGTACCTCTAGCCCACATACCCTCAGTTGGGTCTTTTATTAAGTTTTGAAAGTGCTCCTGTTTCACTTTGTAGATAGTTCATCTACTATATTTTGTTTCTTTTTATATCTCCCCCCTTCACACATACATACATACACACACAGTTTGTAATGATAGGATTAAACAGATTTCCAGAAAACTACTTCAAAATGTTTATTTTCTAGCCCTATTGCAGCAAAAATTAAAATTAGGTTTTTCCTCTACTATGAACAAAGAAAGTAAAGGGAGCAGTGAACAGGCGAGAGAAGAAACGTAAATGGGTCTAAAAGAATTAATCACTTATTTTACTGGTTACGAATCTGTAGAGTCTGTAGGTAGACTTGTACTTCTTGGTTTAATTATCACTCCCTGACACTATGTAAATGACATCCTGCACCTATTGCCCCTTAACTTCTTGCAAAATGCATCCTGTACCTGGGGCTACATTCCCTGCACTCCCTTGTAACAGACAGCCCTTGTAGCTTTTTCATTTCAGAAAGAAAGTCACAGGTTGATACACTAGAAACAGACCCAGTAACCCTACTACCTGACACCAGCTTTGACTGTCTTGAAATAACGCAAGAAGAAAAGAACACAGGACTCTCAGTACTCCGTTCCCCGTCAAATATCCCCGGTTGCGAGCCCCGCCTGCGTGCTTCCCTCCCTTTCCCCGCGGAGGGGGCACAGCTCTTGAAACGCTAGACTGCAGTGTCTTCCCCGACACCTGGCAGAGGAATAGTCATCTTTCTATTTCCTCCAAACTCTGTCTTCATAGTTTTATTCAGCATCAGTTGACAGGGAGCCAAGATCTGAGCAACAGTCCCACTAAGAGTAAAATTTCAGAGCCCAGCATAAACTAATTTAGTAACTTTGTTTTCCCGTAAATATAACAGAAAAATCATATGGCTAAATTCCCACTTTTGCCCTAGAATCTTTAACCAAACCACTCCCATTTAATTGAAATAACTTTAGAGAAATAAACTTGTCAGCTACGTATAATCACACACAAAAAAAAATAAGAATTCAGAGTTTTTAACCATTTGTGGTACCATATTATTATATGGTATGTCCTCAGGAAATAATCAACAACAAGAAAAAATGAAATGATCCACCCATTGACCAGAACTAGCAGAAAGTTCTTAGGCCTTCCCTGGTGGCTCAGACAATAAAGAATCTGCCAGCAATGTGGGAGACCCATGTTGGTCCCTGGTCAGGAAGCTCCTCTGGAGAAGGGAATGGCTACCCAATCCAGTATTCTTGCCTGGAGAAATCCATGGGCAAAGGAGTCTGGTGGGCTACAGTCCATTGGGGTTGCAGAGTCGGACAGGACTAAGTGACTTTCACTTCTTCACTTCAACATTTGTTTTAGCTCATTCTTATTGTTTTTGCTGTTATTCTCAGCATATATTTCAATTTTTCTCCTGTCTTCTGCAAAATTTCTTTCAAAACTGGTTGTCATTATAGGTAGACATCTCTTATTTACATTTTCATATCATCAAATCTTTTATTTACTATAGCAATTGTTATTTTTGTTGTTGTTCAGTCACCAAGTCATGTCTAACTCTGTATAACTCCATGGACTGCATCATGCCAGGCTTTCTTGTCCTTCATTATCTCCTGGAGTTTGTTCAAATTCATGCCCATTGAGCCAATGATAGTATCTAAACATCTCATCTTCTGCCACACCCACTTCTTCTTTTGCCTTCAATATTTTCCAGTATGACTAGTTTTCTGTGAGTATGGTTTCAGTGTGTCTGCCCTCTGATGCCTTCTTGCAACACCTACCATCTTACTTGGGTTTCTCTTACCTTGGGGATGGGGTATCTCTTCACGACTGTTCCAGCAAAGCACAGCCACTGCTCCTTACCTTGGANCCTGTGCGGCCAGTTTTTGTGCTCAGGAGCAACTGGGATGGAGGCATTGGACCATCATCAGCCCGGTCCACCTGAATACATTTGACAGTAGGACGTGACCTCGTATTTCAATCTGTCTCTAGAATCTTCCTTCCTGCTATTTCCTTTACACATAGAGAAGTATATATATATATGGCTGCACGGAGGAAATGCACACGTGCGCGTGTACACACACACACACACGCTTTTATCATTCTGCTCATCTCAGACAACAGAGCACTACATGCAAATATATAGGCAAGCCCAGCCCTCAGTCCAGTCAACTTCCAATTCCGCAGAGCCAGTCCCATGGCCTGGCTGCAGATTTAAGAGCTAGGTAGAATGGTAAGTGGACACTTCACCCATTTGCTCTTGTTTATCACTAATGAGATGATGAAAGAGAGGCTCCAAAAAGGCTCCTGGTTACCAAGCAGAAGAGACTACAGCCCATATGGTGGAATGTGAAGGGCACCATTATTTGTGAAGGGACAAATACCTGCTGAAAGATAACTCACAGAATATCAGGGCAAGAGGGAACCTTAAATTTAATCTGGTCAAGCTCACCATCTGATAGTTTAATTCCTTCTGGAATTCCCTGTCAGTAGTTGTTTACTATTTTCTTAAAAATCACCCATAAATTTGTAGGGACTGAAATTGAAATACAGCAGGTTTAAGATTAATGAGAGGTATAGAAGTTGAGACAATAAATTCTTGGTAAAAGGAGAAAAAAAAAGAAAAGGTAATTTAAGGTAGAAAGACCAAGGAGTTGACTAGTTTCTGAGGGAGGCCTTATTCTCAGAAACTTCTAGGTGTTAGTTCAATTTGATACAAATTCGATCTCTTTGTTACTTCATTCTACACACATTACCAAATACCTAGTATTTGCTAGGATTTGGGGATACGAAGCAATCAATGCATGGTTTCTTTTCCCCTTTAAGGAGCTTAGACTCTGGCTGAGACACATGCTGCATGAAAAATCGTCTTGCAATGGGAGTGGTAAGTGCTAAAGCGAAGTACTCACTCTTAGAGGAGTAGAATTCAGGAGCTCTCTGTGGGGATGATTAGACAGCAGATGTGATTATAGGAGCTGGAATGTCTGAGAAGGACTTTGCTAGTGGACAAAGCAGACGGATGAGGTGAGTGAAGAGCCTGATGGAATCCCAAACAGTGTGTTCAGAGACAAAAAGTCCATGACATGCTTAGCAAGCAGTCAGACGTGAGATGCGGCTGCAGCTCCAGGCGTACGGAGAAAAGACGGATGCTGCGAAGGTAGCAGAAGCTCCACTCGGGAGGGCTCAGTACACTAAGGAAATTCAACTTGACCAAGCAAAAAATCTACTACCTACTGTGGGGATTTGGGGATTCCAAGGTTAAATAAGCAGCAAAAGACAGGTGTTCAGACCAAAGCAGTTACAGGAGACAGGGTCTTATGTTAGTTATCTACCACAGTGACCGGTCAGATAACTGACAAAGTAGCGAATCAAGGAAAACGCACGTAATACCTGAAATATGTCACTTTATGCCACATAAGATACAATCATTACCTACAGCTTTTGAAACAGGACAGGGTCTTTTCTTAATGAAGCATGGGTTGGATTCCAATCCCCCATCTTCCTTCTTTCACTGCTCATGCGTATAAACCATAATATGTGATTCCTTAGTGTCTCTCAGACAAGAGTTTATAAATGCCATCAGAAAAGTCTACATTATCATAACTTTAATCCTATTGTTTATATTTGGTTTGCTCGCACCTAATTTGACGGCAGACACAGTATTTTTAGCAATTTACCTTTATCAAGCCTTTCCCAGAGCATTCTAATTAGCTATCATGGAAACACCTCTTTTCACACTCAGACTACATTAATTCACAGATTATCAAGCAAATTGTGTAATTATAATAATCATTGACACAACTGGTTTGGGAATACACTGTGGTAAGCATATAAGCCAGCTGATAGTGGAACAGTACAAACACACCAGACGAGCCGAGCAGGTCAGCAGACTGTTAGCCCTCTGTGCTCTGCAGGCCCTGGGCAGAGGATGGCGTGCTGTGAACAGATCAGTGAGCGCTTGTTATCCTGGTGAATTGGTTAAGTGCACAAGGAAGAATACAGAATTTTCCTTGAAAANGTGGAACAGTACAAACACACCAGACGAGCCGAGCAGGTCAGCAGACTGTTAGCCCTCTGTGCTCTGCAGGCCCTGGGCAGAGGATGGCGTGCTGTGAACAGATCAGTGAGCGCTTGTTATCCTGGTGAATTGGTTAAGTGCACAAGGAAGAATACAGAATTTTCCTTGAAAACCGTTTCCTTTCCGACCCTCCATATACATTTAGATATCTCAAATACTGGACCAGCCTTTTCAATCATAAAGTCATATTAGGAGAAACAGTAATTCCAAAGATGCTATGTGCTAGGGATTTTTCAGACATCCTGGAAGTGCCTCATTAGACGCCTAAACATACAAAACATGACATTAGGGTTTAGTTCAGAGGACTTGTCCAAAGGAGTGCAAGGGAAAGTGACTCAGTTAAAATTTTTTAGAAAACATTTCTGTAGTATGCACGGCAAGTAATCAGATTTCTAGGGAGGCAGAGACATCCAGGCAAGGGTTACTATTGTAGTACGTAAAGACTTTGCCTCACTTCTGTGCCAAACTATCTTGGAAGTCAGGTTTATACCCCAGAGGACCGCAGACTGGTAAAGAAGGCTTAAGTACTGAAACCTTAGACTTGACAAAGGCCACAAAGTTCACATGTGTTCCAAGTCCAAGCCCAGCCACCATGACAACGCCCCACAGTCTTAAAATGAACACCAGTGGAAGATTTTTGTGCAAGATATGACTTCATTATCCCCACAGACATTCCCACTAAGTGGCAGTAGAGAATTCTAACCACGGAGAAGCTTTGTGACTTGTACACTAATTCACATCACTCTCGAAAGAGTATGACATAAGAGGAACCCACTTTTCAGCTTCTTTAGGATCCATAATATTGTAACTCTTCAAGTGTTGTTCATTTTGGGGTTATTATGGAAGGTGTTTCAGTTGAGTTACAAAACAGACTAATAACTAAGTGGCAGTAGAGAATTCTAACCACGGAGAAGCTTTGTGACTTGTACACTAATTCACATCACTCTCGAAAGAGTATGACATAAGAGGAACCCACTTTTCAGCTTCTTTAGGATCCATAATATTGTAACTCTTCAAGTGTTGTTCATTTTGGGGTTATTATGGAAGGTGTTTCAGTTGAGTTACAAAACAGACTAATATTCTTAAGCTCTTCTATGGGAGGACATAGTTCATTTTAAACTAACCTGGAGGGACTTCCCTGGTGGTCCAGTGGTTAGGAATCTGCCTCCCAATGCAGGGAACACAGATCCCATCCACGCTCAGTGAACTAGGATCCCATATGCCACAGGGCAACTAAGCCTGCATGTCTCAACCACGGATCTCAAGAGCCACAACCAGAGAGACCACGTGAGCCACAATGGAAGATCCCACGTGCCTTGCAACTAAGACAAACACAGCTAATCAATATATGAATATTTTAAAAAATTAAAACTAACTCTGACAATTTTTCAGTTCAGTCACTCAGTCATGTCTGACTCTTTGCGACCCCATTGACTGCAACACGCCAGGCCTCCCTGTCCATCACCAACTCCCAGAGTTTACTCAAACTCATGTCCATTGCATTGGTGATGCCATCCAATCATCTCATCCTCTGTCGTCCCCTTCTTCTCCTGCCCCCAATCTTTCCCAGCATCAGCGTCTTTTCCAATGAGTCAGCTCTTCTCATCAGGGTGGCCAAAGCATTGGAATTTCAGCTTCAACATCAGTCCTTCCAATGAACCCCCAGGACTGATCTCCTTCAGAATGGACTGGTTGGATCTCCTTGCAGTCCAAGGGACTTTCAAGAGTCTTCTCCAACACCACAGTTCAAAAGCATCAATTCTTTAGCACTCAGCTTTCTTTATAGTCCAACTCTCACATCCATACATGACAACTGGAAAAATTATAGCCTTGACTAGATGGACCTTTGTTGACAAAGTAATGTCTCTGCTTTTTAATGTGCTGTCTAGGTTGGTCATAACTTTAAAGAATAATGTAAGAGAAAGCAATATTATATAGACATATATTTAAATATATAATATATAAAAACCGTATTTTCATATCCCTGTTTGAATGCAAGAATATTTAGGACAGCTAGTTTGTTGTGTATAAAATATGATTATATCAAAAATAGCTTTCTAAATCAACTGAAGTAACCAGATAAATTACCAATAATTCTTCACAAAGGTAAGTATAGCTGAATTACAAGGGGAAAAATTAAATTTGTCTCTCTATTCACTATATTTATTTTAGTGTTGGTTATAAACTATAATATAAGGAGAACTCATAAATGACAGTATGTACATATTTTAAACTTAGGTATACAAGACGGTTTGTTCATTTTGGGGTTATTATGGAAAGTGTTTCAGTTGAGTCACAAAACAGAGAAGAAGGAAATGGCAACCCCCTCCAGCACTCTCACCTGGAGAACCCCCTGGACAGAGGAGCCTGGTGGGCTGCAGTCCACGGGGCCGCTGAGTCAGACACGACTGAGCAACTGCACTTTCACTTTTCACTTCCATGCACTGGAGAAGGAAATGGCACCCCACCCCAGTACTCTCGCCTGGAGAATCCCATGGGCAGAGGAAGATGTGTATAAGAGACAGCCTTTCCCAGAGCATTCTAATTAGCTATCATGGAAACACCTCTTTTCACACTCAGACTACATTAATTCACAGATTATCAAGCAAATTGTGTAATTATAATAATCATTGACACAACTGGTTTGGGAATACACTGTGGTAAGCATATAAGCCAGCTGATAGTGGAACAGTACAAACACACCAGACGAGCCGAGCAGGTCAGCAGACTGTTAGCCCTCTGTGCC
>SJYX01016254.1:86820-118339 GCA_006410675.1 Oreotragus oreotragus
AAAAAAAAAAAAAGCTTGCCATGATTTTAAAAATACTAAAATACTAATAAAACAACTACTTTCATGAGTAGGAGTATTTTAATTTTTTTAAAAAAGTAACCAAATTCAAACTAAAGTTTTCAGACATGAGCTGTAGCTCAGTTTAATGCCCTAATGCACAGGCTAGCTGTGAGACCTTTTGAACAGACAGTTTTTTCATTAAGGCAATGCCTCAGCCTAGTTCAGTTCTGATACACTTTAAATATTCAGCAGCACAGACCAATATGCTGGTTATATGTCATCTAGAAGTTAATGAATATCACCTTTACCCCTTCAAAGGCAGGAAATCTGTCAAAGTAGGCAGGAATGAGTTAATATTTCTGTTCCTCACAGGTGCTTGGAAATTTTAGCACAAGCTTTTGGGTATCTTTAGCCAGTCACAGAAATTTTAGGTGATGGAAAGGAATTCTCACCATGGGAACTACCTTAGCAAAGTGAGCAAATTAATTGAAGGAGCACAGGATTCCTGTCAGCGAATTAAGGAAAGGGTTTCAGTAGGCTCAATATAGTAAAGCTTATTTAAATAAACAGGGGCTAAGAGTACAGACTATAAGTATGAAGAGACAATGGTTGCTAATTCTGAATCCCAAATTTTGGCAGTGGTGAAAGGGAGGTGAGACCTTTGTACATTTGTGGTTATAGGGAAGAAAAGTTTGGAGGTAGAAAGACTGAAGATGCTCTAGGTTAGGACACAGCCTCCAGACCACAGACTGGTCGATACCTCTTGTCAGGTCAGCAGCAGCAGCAGATTAGAAATAAGTACACAATAAAAATACTGCACTTGAATCATCTCTAAACCATTCTCCCAGCCGCCGGTCCATGGAAAAATTGTCTTCCACAAAATTGGTCCTGGGTGTCAAAAAGGCTGGGGACTGCTGCTCTAGATCAAGAGTGAGCAGGGTCTTTGTGGAGCAAATGGATTGTCACTGGCCCTAAAAAAAAAAAAAAAAAGACAGAGCACATCTTCCTCAGACAGACAAGGAAGGATGCCAGGAGGACAGAAGAGCAGGAAGGAGGGCAGACGGGCAAAGTGGTGGCTCAAGTGGCGACCTCTATCCTTCTTGTGAAACTTGCGGGTAGGATTACCTGACGGGACTGGGTCTGGTGAAATGAGATGAAGGGACTGAAGCAGCAGAAACCGATGAAAAGTCTGCTTAGGAAAGTGATGCATGAATACAAAGTCTTGGGGTTTCCGGTGAGTTAGTCACGGTGGGTCGCAGCGAGAAGTCGCAGCAAGTCGCATCAACACAGCTGTTTGCTAGCCTGGGAGCTTAAAACACAATAAATCGGCCACGGCTTGATCCAGGCACAGCAGATCTGGCTATAGGTTTTAACGTACAATGAAACCAGGGTATTAGGACGGTATAAAGGGGACTGATGGAAATTCTCACCTGAGCCAGGACTGAAGTGCAGGCAGAATGAACAGTGACGGAGGGAAATGAGAAGCGGGGCCATCAGAGGTGTCTATAGGACAGAAGCCCGTCAGCAAGTGGCGAGAGGACCTGAAACGCGGAGCGCAGCCATCTCACCACACAGGGCGCTGGCTGCCTTTTCCTCCTAAACTCCCCAGGGTCACGCAAACGCTAAACAATGAGTGAAATAACCCAGGGACTTGTCCTGAAACATACACAACTGCTTACCACCATTTGGAGTCTCACTTTTTAGCGCGCAGAGCATTTGTTAGGAGACCTAACCTCACTAAAAAAAGAGACGCGTCTGCTACCTTCCAAACAAGAGTGAGTAATTAACGGGCATCAAAACTCACAATACGCTGCAGGTGAGATTACTAACTCAATTCTCTCCTTGTCTAATCTGCCTCCTGGGCATAAATCAGGCAGCTGCTGCTAAGTCACTTCAGTCGTGCCCGACTTTGTGTGACCCCATAGACGGCAGCCCACCAGGCTCCCCCATCCCTGGGATTCTCCAGGCAAGAACACTGGAGTGGGTTGCCATTTCCTTCTCCAATGCATGAAAGAGAAAAGTGAAAGTGAAGTCGCTCAGTCTGTCCGACTGTTAGTGATCCCATGGACTGCAGCCCACCAGGCTACTCCGTCCATTGGATTTTCCAGGCAAGAGTACTGGGGTGGGGTGCCATTGCCTTCCCTGAAATCAGGCAGCTATGACACAGCTTTAACTGCTGTAGAACTCTACAATGCTATTTTAATAAGGTGAGTTTATATCAATTTAATAACATTCACTGAATGTCTACTATGTGCTGACCACACTAGGAAATTCAAACATGCCTAATGCACAAAACTCCTTGGATACATGTATCTCCTTATAGATGCTTCAAGGCCGGTTGAGGGGAAAAGAAAGAAAAAGGAAGAAGGAGATCAGCAAAGTGCAGCGGTGACATTTTCTTTCACTTTTTTCATATGAATATGAGAAAGGGAGCTATAAGCAAAAAAAAAAAAAAAACATCAAAATGAGAAACCCAGCTGTAAAAAAGAGAGAGAAAGAATAAGGAATAAAATAGTCAACCCACAGTTAACACTATTAATTAAAAGGAGAAACATAAACAGCACAAAGAACAGTGTCAGCTTCAATGATAAAGAGGCTGCTGGTGAACAGGGTAATAAGCTAACTACACTGGTTGAACAGTTCATGACTGTTAGCATCCAACCTGAAGAAAGTGATTGTTTGTACTCCAAGTATAATTTATATTACGGTTACTGAATATGTAATCAGTTTTCATGGTGCTAGGGAGTCTGTGGATAAGAGATGTAACGAGCTGGAGGAAAATTATATTGCATCTTATACCCACATGATAAGTAAATAATTAGTGGAATGTGCATATTCCCACAAGTCATTTCTGTATTAGGATGTTTTTGCTTGCAATGGAAAGAAAGTCAACTCAGTTCATGAAACCTAAGAAAAAATTGGAGGAGGCACTAATTTGCAATTTTCTGTGACTGAAAATTTCAGAGTAGATGTTAGCTTCAGGCATGGTTGGACCCAGAGGCTCAAACGCTATGACCAGCAGTTTATCATTTTCCTCTCTCAGCTCAGTTTTGCTTTGAGGTGGCTGTAATTTAGGCATGACCTCTCTCTATTGTCTGAGTACTGACACTGCTAGTCTTGCATTATCCCTGTGAAAAGCAATCCCACAAAAACAAATAAATAAAAGAGCGCTTCTTCATTCTAGTTCATGGCAGAGTTCTTCCTGGAACTGAACTGTGTGCCTCCACCTTCTTCACGTACCAATCTCTGAACTGCAACGAGGAATAAAGAATCCACATGAGCTGCTCCTGACTCGCTAGGTTAGGTTCAAATCAGCTAAACCGCATAAAGGAAAAGAAGGGAAGGTGGTTCCCAAAAGAAAAACTGAGTCACTGTTTTCAGAGTCACATTCTAAATTAGTATTTCACAAGGTAGGTTGAATGGGTGTAGCAGAATCTGGTGGATCAGAATTACATGATCATAAACAGGGAGCACAGACAAGAAGGGGAAGCATGGACTGAATGAAACTGAGGACCACAACTCTAAACATACTGTTGTCTATGATGAGGATATAATCTATTTTATTTGTAAGTCCGAACATGCAAGGTATACTCTGAATCTAACATATATATGTTATTTTCAAATCTAAGTTCACCAAAAATAATAGGAACCTTTTGATATACTATCAACATACTTCCCCCTAAAAATTCCTTTCCACAAGAAAAGCATGGTGGCTCAGAGGTTAAAGCGTCTGTCCGCAATGCGGGAGACCTGGGTTCAATCCCTGGGTCGGGAAGATCCCCTGGAGAAGGAAGTGGCAACCCACTCCAGTATTCTTGCCTGGAGAATCCCATGGACGGAGGAGCCTGGTGGGCTACAGTGCATGGGGTTGCAAAGAGTCGGACACGACTGAGCGACTTCACTTTCACTTTCTAATTATTCCCTATACTGTCTATCCTTTATTAGAGCCGCACATGAAACATCCCCAGTACAAATAAATCATCTGTCATAAAATAAGGAGCATGAGACAGTGGGATTTATGTACTCAACTGTGTTAAGTCTTGTTTCAAGACTTCAACAGTCTCCAAACTTCAAATACCTGTTTTCCAACTCTGGATACTATTTGGAATATCATTCAGTTCAGTTCAGTTCAGTTGTTCAGTTGTGTCCGACTCTGCGACCCCATGAATCGCAGCACGCCAGGCCTCCCTGTCCATCACCAACTCTCGGAGTTCACNTTTTTTTTTTACCACTGTACGTTATTACAAAATACTGAATATAGTTCCCTGTGTATGCGTGTGTGCCCAGTCATGTCCAGTTTTTCTTGACCTCATGGACTATAGCCCACCAAGCTCCTGGGATTCTCCAGGCAAGAATACTGGAATGGATTGCCATTTCCTTCCCCATAATTCCCTGTGCTATATAGTAAATCCTTGTTCTCTGTTTTATATTTAGTAATGTTTATCTGTTAATCCCTAATCCTAGTTTATCCCTCTCCCTACCACTTTCCACTTTGGTAATCATAAGTTTCTTTTCTACATCTGTAAGTCTGTTTCTGTTTTGTAAGTTCACTTGTATTATTTTTTATATTCCACACATAAGTGACATATAACATTTGTCATTGTCTGACTTACTTCACTTAGTATTGACAATCTCTAGGTCTACCCAATATTTCACTCATTTTATCGCTGAGTAATATTCCATAGGGTATACATACTGCATCTTTATACATTCATCTGTTGATAGACAGTTAGGTTGCTTACATGTCGTGGCTATTATGAAAAGTGCTGCTGTCAGCATTGGTGTGCATGCATCATTTTGAATTAGAGTTTTTGTCTCTTCTGGATATATGCCTGGGAGTGGGATTGTTGGATCGTATGGTAGCTCTACTTTTAGTTTGTTAAGGAATTTCCATAGTGTTTTTCATAATGGCTGCACCAATCTATATTCCCACCAACAGGCTGGGAGAGTTCCAGAAGGTTAGTACTTTCTCATAAAGGAGATTGTTAGATCATAGACCATCACTGGAGAATCAAGCCACTTAGAGATTCAAATATACGATCTCAACATAATTAGCATGAGAGACTGCAGAAAGTTGATCTCTGTGTTTTCTATAATGTATCTTTCAACAAGCATACAGTAACTATACTATCTCTGGAAGAGCTGATCAGTGCATGAAGTCTTCTCGCACATAACTTGAAAACACTGGAAAATATTTTTGTGAGTTACCTTTACATGTCTTTCATAGGACAAAAACAAAATAAGGAGATGGCCTAGAATATTTTTTAACACAGTGAAATGGCCTTTTAAGGATAGAGAAAAGGATATCAATCCATTCAACCAACTTTGTTTGCTTGCAATAATTTTTTAAAAGTTTCAAACCGTCTTCTAGTTAATGACTACTCTGTCATGTGTGCACACACACACACATGTGCTTGCACACACGTCCATACCCATGGGTTACTATTAGCTTGATAGTTGCATCATCACAGATCAGCTTTGGAAACGTGTGCATGTGAAATCATACAGTATATAGTCTTTTATGTCTTTCCTTTTTATCCATGAGATTCACCCATGTCATTACATTCAGTTTTGGTATACTCATTCTCACTGATACTAGTCTTTGTACTATTCATTGTGTGACTATACTAAATAATATTTATTAATTTTACTTTTGAAGGTATTCAGTTTGCTGGGCCACCCCTAAGATATGAAGAATCCTGGAAAATGTTTGTTTTTTTGCCTATATAAGTGATTCAGTTAAAAACTAATTACAAATTTATGGGCCCATATGCATATGATGATTTACCAATAAATGTTTAAAATCATAAATAGAGAAGAGGTGCTTACCTGTTTATCGTTCAAGCAGTAGACATAAGGATTCCTCATAATGTTCAGGCCTAGGAACTGTATCTTCATGTTCTTTATCATCAAATGTCCTATTCCTGGCTAGTATCCTTATTCATGACATAAGGAAAGGATAACAGTGCTGTTATATCCATAATGTCTTGGCTCTTCAGAACCTATTTGTAATGAAGCAATATAGACCTTCTTGCTTTTGCATTACCCTAGTGGCTTTTATTACATGCTGGTTACCTCATTACTCATGATTTTGCATCATCCACTGTACCACCTGTGAATACTGGCTTCCAATGATTCAAAGAATGTAACTTCACTTCGTTGATTATGATCGCAAATGTAAGTCTTCTCCATAATATGTAGAAAACAGTTGACAATCATTCATTTTCTAGTCATGTTAAATTTACCGTTTATTGTTTTATAAGATAAACATAAAATAACACATCTTATGACTGTGTCTTACCTTGAACTCTTTTGACCATGATCACTAAAGTCTTAGAACGTGGTACCTTTCAATGCTTTCTGCATCCTCTCACCGCTGGGAAAGACAGGCTAGGAATCTGTCAGCAGAGCGAACAGTGTGGTCTCATGTACATGAGGAATGTCTTTGCCTTGTTCAGTACATCTTAAGACCAATTCAGGGAAGCATTATGTTGTCCTGCCTGTTGAAGCAAAAAGAGATACAGATCGAGGGGACCAATGAGCATTACATAGTATCAGCTTGGATAGCCTATGGAGGACATAGGCATGGCTAGTCCTAGAGGACTGGCTGATATGTCATTTATGTTCTGTGGAGAGGTTCTACTATGTGTCCAGGGTGGACTGTGTGCTGCAAAACCCATCACTGCAAAGTATAATAGCTTAGAGGTGTCAATGAGGTAAGAGCTGGTGCGTGAACATACAAAGGTGAGTCAAGTTCAAGGGTTGAGAGTAGACTATTGGTAGCCCGGAGCTGGTATCTATCTTGTCACCCCAAATTAGTGTATTAGTACTATTCTGGTGATTCAGTCTCATTTGACACAATAAAACAACAACAAATCAAGCATTTGCCAGCCAAGAAGTTCTTGATCTCCTTGGAGCGACTAGTCGACCTCATGAGTGGTATTGAGGGTTGGAAGGTACCTAGAGGGAGAAAATAGGACCAGCACCCATGTGAGTCCTTGTCTGGGCTCAGACACACCACATGGTTGCATTGCCAACTCCAGCTGATCCTACCCACTAGAAAGAGATGAAAGTTTTAAGGATGACACTCCAAAGCATGAGGCTTCTTGAGGCATTGCTAGATAGGGCACTACTTGTTTAGGGACAATACTGTTGGGTTATTTCTAATTTCAGCTAGTACAGATGAAGCTTCTGTGAACATTCTTGGTGCACGTATGAACTGATTTCTCCTTGTCTTATACCTAGGGTGTGGGATTACTTGATTATAATTAATTATAATTGAAATAATGTGCATGTTAACATTAGTAGATCCTGACAGTTTTCTAGAGTGTTTAGACTAAGTCACACTCCCAGTAAGATGATAGTACCAGAACTCCACATTCTTTTCACTATTTGGTGAGGTCATTGTCATTACTTAAAGAAAGAAAAATAGCTCTTCAGTCATGCTCCCAGTAGGATGACAGTACCAGAACTCCATATTCTCTTCACTATTTGGCGAAGTCATTGTCATTACTTAAAAAAGAAAAATAGCTCTTCTAGTGGATTCAATCGGAGAAGGCAATGACACCCCACTCCTGTACTCTTGCCTGGAAAATCCCATGGATGGAGGAGCCTGGTGGTCTCCAGTCCATGGAGTCACTGAGAGTCAGACACGACTGAGCGACTTCACTTTCACTCTTCACTTTCATGCATTGGAGAAGGAAATAGCAACCCAACCTTCTGCCATAAGGGTGGTGTCATCTGCCTATCATTAAGTATGTCTAAATTTCTTTCAAGAATAATATCTTAAGTATATTTACCATAAAATAAATTTTGGGCTTAAGGCATTTGGAACCAAACTAAACTATATAGATTTTTTAAAGTCTTTATTGCATTGTTTTACATAAAAGACTCTATAACACACAAGAATCACACTATTTATGCATTAACTTACTTAAGATATAACTATATAATGTCATATGTTATTTAGAAAATGTATTAAATCATGCATTTATGATTTTGGCCTATTTAAGAAGATAAATCACTACAATTCAACTTGAGAACATTAAAAAAAATAGTGTCTACCACAACATTGCATATAAAGTGAAAATGAGGAAAAGGTAAAAAAATATGAAAGAAATGTTATCTAAATTCATCCACAATATGTAAAAAAAAAAAAAAATTGAACATGTAATTACCTCAAAGGACTTTAAGTTTTCCATGTTCCATTCAAGAACACTGGGTCATTTTTTAAAATCATCATTTAAATTAAGGTCATGAAAAAGATGCATAGTAAAAAAATCCTAAAAAGGTGTTTGAGAAAGTGTGAATACTTGGGAATTTTAACACTGTTCTTTTGTGTTCTAATTCAGCTACTATTTTGACAGCTATTTGAACATTTGACTGGGGACTTTTTTCACTTCTGGATGAACTTAATCGATGAAACTATCAGAAATAGAACTAAGTTAACTTTTAATAAACTGGAACATTATAAATTCATGTATGTACTTAAGGTTTAGTTGGGGGATTTTTATTTCTCTTTATAGTCCTCTGTCAGTCACATTTCTTTCAAGCCAAGCTTTTTCTAATCATACACATATTGTTAAATTTTGGTTATTAATATATTTGCAAGAAGCCACTTCCTATTGACTTAATTTTAGCTTTTGTTGGTTATCTTCCTCACTTTTTATGATCTGTTCGATTTAACACATTTGTCATCCTACTTAACAATCATATACATCTTGATTCACATGCACCAAATATCATTTTTAACTGATAGAANGTTAAATTTTGGTTATTAATATATTTGCAAGAAGCCACTTCCTATTGACTTAATTTTAGCTTTTGTTGGCTATCTTCCTCACTTTTTATGATCTGTTCGATTTAACACATTTGTCATCCTACTTAACAATCATGTACATCTTGATTCACATGCACCAAATATCATTTTTAACTGATAAAAATCAATTATTTCAAAGAAAATCAGCCCTACTTTTGAGGCTGAGATAGCAAAACTTGTTCATGTGTTTTTTCTCATCCTAAGCAGACCCATCCACACTATGAGACTGACACGTGAAGGGGCACCTGTACGTTTTTTCTTTAATTATCCAAGACAGGACGCGCTCACAGGAGGAAAAAATGGTGTCATTGTCTGTACCCAGTGGTAGGAATAACTTTAAAGGTTCAAGTATTTTTCCTACATTTGAATTTTATTCTAACTCATGTATGCTTACAAGATTGTTTTTCCTTTTACAAACAAACTTTCCCTTGGACAATTCTGAAAGGCTTCACTAACAGTCTATGGGGCTGCAAAGAGGTAGACTGAGGCAACTTAGCACAGCACAGCACATCCTTAAATAAATCTTCAATATCAAACCCTACTGCATTTGCAATCATGTCTACCCTGTCTCAGGCTTCCGAAATGTCATCTGTCAGACCCCTCTGATATGACTGAACCCTATAATGAGTGCACATCACCCATTCCTTCCCTATCCTCTGGAATTTTGTTGCCAAGCCTTGTTTACTTGTCTCACACACACTTTGTTGTTCAGTTGCTAAGCCGTGCCCAGCTCTTTTGCAAGCCCATGGACTGCAGCCCACCAGGCTCCTCTGTCCATGGGATTTCCCAGGCAAGACATGTATGCTTACAAGATTGTTTTTCCTTTTACAAACAAACTTTCCCTTGGACAATTCTGAAAGGCTTCACTAACAGTCTATGGGGCTGCAAAGAGGTAGACTGAGGCAACTTAGCACAGCACAGCACATCCTTAAATAAATCTTCAATATCAAACCCTACTGCATTTGCAATCATGTCTACCCTGTCTCAGGCTTCCGAAATGTCATCTGTCAGACCCCTCTGATATGACTGAACCCTATAATGAGTGCACATCACCCATTCCTTCCCTATCCTCTGGAATTTTGTTGCCAAGCCTTGTTTACTTGTCTCACACACACTTTGTTGTTCAGTTGCTAAGCCGTGCCCAGCTCTTTTGCAAGCCCATGGACTGCAGCCCACCAGGCTCCTCTGTCCATGGGATTTCCCAGGCAAGGATATTGGAGTGGGTTTGCCATTTTCTTCTCCAGGGAATCTTCCCAATTGAACTCACATCTCCTGCATTGGCAGGCAGGTTCTTTACCATTGACACTTACACCTCTAATCAAGCTACAGTATTTTCTATCTTAAACAAAAATGCTGAACACAATTTAACATTTTCTTGGGGACCCGGTTGTCAAATGAAAGCTATTCAGTAGAGCATAATAGGTCTGTGAAAGAAAGTGAAAGTCACTCAGTCGTGTCCTACTCTTTGCAACCCCATGGACTAATTCTCCAGGTCAGAATACTGGAGTGGGGAGCCTTTCCCTTCTCCAGGGGATCTTCCCAACCCAGGGATCAAACCCAGGTCTCCCACATCACTGCTGGACTCTTTACCAGCTGTAGGAGTGTGTATTCTCTGCCTCACTTACCTGTGTGACCTCATGCAAGTGACTTACTTCTCTGTGCCTCTGTTACATCATTTATAAAACAGAGTAAACAGCAATATGTATTCAATAGATTTCAGAAATATCAGATACAAAAGTTCACAAAACGCATATCCTGGCTCATAGAGACTTCTCAGGAAATTAAGGCCATTACAATGAACTACCATTTCCATCGTCACCACTATTATCTTATCACCACCACCCCTTTTACTGCTAGCAGCAGCAGCATCCTTATTCTGAGTTGTGCAGTGCGAACCTCACAGATCACAGAGGTTTTTCAGCCTGAGGCCTCCGTCACCTGCGAGTCATCAGTGTCCTTCCAGCTGACCTGCAGGTAGCTCTCTAACTGTTCTTCCTCTTCTTCTAAAATGTCTTTGAAATAGTACTACTGGGGTAATCAGAAAATAACTTACTGGATTGTTAATAATCCAATAATAGAAACTCGAACAATGAAAGCTATCAGAGAATCTAAAAAGCCTTCCCATGAATACACTTTATGAGCTTTAGTACATGGGCATATACGTTGGCAACATATAAGCCTTATTTTTTCAACTCTTGGTTTTAACTGGGATCCACACAGAGGAAGTGCAAAGACCCTTTACCACCTTGATAAGTGAAGGAATAATTGCTTGTCTGCTTTGGTCCCCACTAGGCTCCAAATATTGTATATCAAACCTTTTCTGTAGTTGTAACTGAATTCCACCCATGCACAAAACAGTATTACTAAGTAGAAAAACTTCTTTAAAAAGTGAAATCTAGCTCTTTCCATATCAGGATTGTCTTAAGCAGAACAGTTGCTCTAGTTAATTCATAATAATCCATTTGTTATCAACAAAGAAGTATTTTGTTCCCCTGAACCAAGGAGATGGAGAAGGAAATGGCACCCCACTCCAGTATTCTTGCCTGGAGAATCCCAGGGACAGAGGAGCCTGGTGGGGTGCTGTCCATAGGGTCACACAGAGTCAGACACGATGCAAGCGACTTGCATGCATGCATGCATGCCTTGGAGAAGGAAATGGCACCCCACTCCAGTGTTCGTGCCTGGAGAATCCCAGGGACGGGGGAGCCTGGTGGGCTGCCATCTATAGGGTCACACAGAGTCGGACATGACTGAAGCGACTTAGCAGCAGCAGCACCAAGAGGATAGAGGCTAAAGCCATGGAGAACCAACCTTAGAGAGTGACTGCTTTTCTGTGGAGACATACTGGCTCAGAATTCTAAAATGATTAAATAAGTTCTTGAAAAATATCAGCATCAGGAGTTTTCAGGCTACGTCAACATCAATTCCTGAAAGTTTTTTCCTTTTATGTCTTTGAACAAGCTCTAATCTTTCAAGTATCACTAATTCACATACACATCACATACAAAAACTAGCTATTTAATAAGAGCAGGCATGATAGAGAAGCATCTTGCAAACAAGATAGAAAATGCCTTGTAACTATTCTCAAGTTTCCTTCCAAGGTAACCAAATTAACAATAACTTTATGCAGCATTTATGAAATTTTACATGCATTTGGGGATAACAAGAAGAATGTTTTTTTATGAACAGTTTAATTCTTTAAAGGTGTATGCATATTTCTTTTTTCTTTCCTTTTAACTACTCAGTGCAATTCTACTTAGTGTACATCATAATTTAAAACATTGGCAGCTGTTCTAATGCCTGCAATATCTTTTTGAAGCCACAAATTAAGAAAAAAACATACTTATGTATTCAAATGGATGAAAAAATTTTCAGTGAAATATAGGGATTAAATTCTTGTTGACATCCATTAAGTAAAATCTCATTTCAAAAATAATATGTTATTACTGATTTCTGCATACTATGAGTGTTATGTTTACGATCTAAACTATTTTTTTCCTCTTGAGTTGCTGGCAATTATCATTTTCGCAACTTGTTTCTTTATGCTAGAAGAAATGTACTAGATTTCTTAGCTTTGTCTGAGCTATCTTGAAACCAACTCACCTTTCCTTTTAATGCAATTCCAAAAATAGAGCAGATCAAAACATGTAAAATATATATATAGGGTAAAAATGTAAGGTTAGGTGAATATTAAACAACCAGAGTTACATAGAGCGGCAGCTGCATTTGTAAATGTTCTGATATTTTTTCCCCTGTTGTCCAGTGTGAGAATGTTTATATTAATATTCTAGGAATAATAAATCGGAAAAAGGAAAAAAATGAGAGAAAATGCCTAAATTTATACCATAATATTTGGGGAACATGGAGGAATGATAACAAGCATGTGTGATAGGTAAAATAAAGTAAATCCTTACCTTTACTCATGAAAAGTCAATCAATAATGTCTTAAAATGAAGCACAGTATATAGACATTCCTTAAAGATAATGGAGGCAGACATCAAAGGAATCAGTTTGAGTCATTTCAAACTGAATAAGATGAACTATGTGAGAATGTGAATTAATGATCAGTGTTGGCTGGACAGAGAAAAATCTAGTTAGATGATCTAAGTTTTTTTCTATGTATGCCAAAACCAATACAGTACTGTAAAGTAAGATAAAGTAAAAATTAAAATTAAAAAAAAAGAGAAAGAGAAAGAATTTGAAAATGAGGGCCCGAAAACAAAAAACAGAATGAAATGTATAGCTTGAAGTCACACTGGTAAATAATTACTGACCTAGTAGTCAATAAAATATTGTAATGTTGATTAAAAAAAAAAAAAACAGAAGACGCTTTACAATAGGTTCGCAATACAAATCACTAATAACAAATCAGTGTTTTGCAGGCAAACTAAACATTTCCGTTGGGTTCATAAAACCCAGAGTTAGAAGTTCTTTGCAAATGAAATAACAGCACTTCTTGCTTAGCTCAGCTATATGAAAGGCATTTTTTGTCAAAATGGTAATTCAAACCACTCCATAGTTTTGTTGCATTTCACACCACAGGTGCAATTTCACAAAGGGTTAAGCTCTCATTTATCACTTAGACAGATACTGGACAGGTGAGCCAGTCATCATGAATGGATCATAAATGTATAATCATATGAGTCATATGAAAAATAATGTAGCTATGGGTCATGTGATATTCACCCTGGGCATTCAAGTAGGTACAAGACCAGTAAGTACTGACTGAACACTCTTACCCTCATTTTCTGAAGGTTTCACTGACCTCCTCAGAAGATAGTTTCTTCCGGGGCTCACAGAATTATCTCTCATCTTCCGTAAGTGCTATTCCCCACTCTTACCCCCTGGCCTTCTGATCCTATTTAAGTGTTACCTTCCACCACCTCCAACACTTCACGATTATTTATAACCTAGAATCACATCTTTCACGATGCTTTTACTGGTTATGATCTATAACCAGCCTGTTTTTACTTCTCCGAAACCCTTTAGCCTTTTTCACTTTTTCAGTCTTTTTCTAAAAGTCAAGCACCTGCTTTGAGCTCCATAGCCTCCTAGAGGTTAGAGTCTACAGATAATTGAGGCTTTAGAGCAAGGAAGTGCTAGTTAACAGAGTTTATTCTAGATGAAGTCCTTAGGAGGCTGGGGGGAAGAGGGGAAGATAAGATAAAGAAGGTCTAAGTTGTAGCTGAGATAACAGAGAGAGGAAAGCTGGAATATTTACTGATGCTTTCTATATATTGGCTTCAGAAAAAGACTTTTCTATCCATGTAAAAATGGCTATATTTTCATCCCATTTTTTACTTTCATTAAGAATGTTATGTGTGGGACCTACATATGCCTTGGTAGTCACGTGATTTCTACTTGTGAGGAAAGTTTTGACCTTGCAAGAAGTAGAACTTTATAACCTGAATTTATTTTGTCCTCTAGCAGGAAAAAGAACACATTACCACAACAGACCTCTTGAGTATCATTTTCAAACTAATGCATTCAATTTCCAACAAAGAGCAAAGGATAAACAATTAAACATATCATGTAACAGAACTCTTATCCACCTGCCAACAATTAAACCCAGTAATTAAAAATTGTAGGAGAATACACATAAGCATATCCTCAGCATATCCTCTGACCACGGTCAAAGAGGGGAAAAATCGTTCCCAATACATTCCCTTTCCTATTTCCCAGGCAGCTTTTCTTGATATTAAACAGACATGAGACTCTGTCAACTGTGTTTCACTTTTTAAAAATAAAAAAAGAGGGAAATCTCATCGTTTTCTCCTGGGAGGACTATTCTATACAGATGAATGTATTTTGTTATTTAGTTTAATAAATGCAGCGTTCAGAACAGATGCTAAAGCTTGAAATTGTCCAGAGAAAGGAACAGCTCAGGTGGCAATAATGCAGCCTTCTCACCTGCCGTGCTTTCTTCTTTGTCTTTGGAAGAGCTGCTTTCACAGGTGAAAAAGTATTACAGTATTTATAGCCACTCAAGTCCTCACCACTGGACTGAAGCTGCCAAACAGGGTGCTAATTAGTACCAGGAGTGGAGGTGGTGATGCTGGTTTCATGACACAGTCATCTGGCCAGTAAACTGGACAAAGAGAAACAGCACATTTACAGAAGCACTGCAAATTCAGCCATACAATGGGTAAGGGGTGACTGTGAGGATCTGTTTAAAAAAAAAAAAGTGGATTTTTCTCAAAACCAGCCTATTTGGCCTTTCCATGGCTACGCTTTTCTGTGAATTTTCTAATGCACTCTACTTAAATCACCATAATCTGAAAGGATTTCTTTAGAGTACATCTGTGAATAATGGTATGCATGGGATACTTGAATATTTGTCCTCTGTGTATTATAGTTTATAAAACAATAAATCTCACTGTAAACAACAAACTGTTTTTACAAACTAAAGAGCAGTAAAACTGTAAAATCAAATCAAATAATAATTATTTTAGCATCATTAATAAAATTCATTATACATTATTCTATAAATTTTAAACAGCTTTATTTAGTTTAAAACAAATCTGAAGTTCATAAATGTGGCCAGTACATCTACATTGTCTTCATTGATTTGGGATCTATAGTAGCTGTGATAAAAGGAAAGTATGATATTAAATATAATGGAAGAAATTAATTCATTACTGGGAAAGTTTCATTCACACTTCAAAGCATGTTATTGTGGTTAAGAACAAGACCTTTCGGCTCCAATAGGTTTGAGGCTAATTTCACACGCTCACTGCGCCATTTGGGCTTCCCTGGTGGCTCAGATGGTAAAGAATCTGCCTGCAATGCAGGGGACCTGGGTTCCATCCCTGGGTCAGGAAGATCCCCTGGAGAAGGGAATGGCAACCCAGTCTAGTATTCTTTCCTGGAGAATTCCATGGACAGAGGAACCTGGTGGGCTACTGTCCATGGGATAACAAAGAATCGGACACAACTGAGCGATATGGTTTTCAATCAATTACTAAGGTAATTGCTCTAAGCCTCACTTTCCCCATTCATAATACCTACTTTGGGGGGTTTGTGAAGGTAAATGAGAAAATATATAAAGCAATCAGCAGAGCTCCTGCTGCACTATAATTTTTATTAAATAATAGATATTATTAAAACTATGAATGGCTATAATGAAGTCATAATGCTTTCTCCATTGTTTCATCTTTTGAACGTAAGGTTTTAAGTTTGTCCCTGGTTATTTTAAGATTAAATGATATTAAACATATTAAATATTAAAGATATTAAGCATGACAATATATGCAAATCATTTAAAAATTATAAAAAACTACATATATTCTACCATTAAGGAATATAAAGTGTCTCATTTTCTATTGAAAAACTAGTTTTTAAAGACAAGTGTTCCAAAAGTGACTTTTATTGTCACTTTCCTTCACCTTGCACACATTTAATTCTCCCAAACCATCTTTCACAAAAGGCAAAATGTTTTTCCAGAGTAACATAAATGCATTCTGGCACCAGAAAAGGTAAGGGCAAAATGACTCATTGTATTTTAAGGAGCAGGCTGGTGATGACTTTAAGGAATTTGTGCAGTTCGTAAATATACACCAATTAACATATCAAGCTCAATGCTTAAAACTACATCTCTGAGAGGTGTTGTCATGTGAAGCAGCAAAGCGAACAGAGTGAGGGACTCAATTCTCAGTGGGTATGTTTCTTCGTGCTCCCAAACTACTAGATAGTCATAGCAGGTATGACAAGAAAAAAAAAAAAAAAACTACTATAATAAAGCACGTCATGCATTTCTATCAGGCCAGAAGAACTAGGAACTAAGAGCCTCTTACTGAGGGCAAAGAGGAGTGAAAAAGCTGGCTTAAAACTCAACATCCAAAATACGAAGAGCATGGCATCAAGTCCCATCACTTCATGGCAGATAGATGAAGAAAATGTGGAAACAGTGACAGGTTTTATTTTCTTGGGCTCCAAAATCACTGCAGACGGGGACTGCAGCCATGAAATTAAAAGACGCTTGCTAATTGAAAGGAATACCATTACAAACCTAGACTGCTTATTAAAAAGATATCACTTTGCTGACAAAGGTCCGTTTAGTCAAAGCTATGGCTTTTCCAGTGGTCATGTATGGATGTGAGAGTTGGACCATAAAGAAAGCTGAGTTCCAAAGAACAGATGCTTTCAACTGTGGCTTTGGAAAAGACTCTTGAGAGACCCTTGGACTGCAGGGAGATCAAATCAGTCAATCAGAATATTCAGGAAACCAACCCTGAATATTCATTGGAAGGACTCATGCTGAAGCTGAAGCTCCAATGCTTTGGCCACCTGCTGCGAAGAGCCAACTCACTGGAAAAGATTCTGCTGTTGGGAAAGATTGAAGGCGGGAGGAGAAGGGGCCAACAGAGGATGGGATCATTAGACAGCATCATCACCAACTCAATATGCATGAGTTTCAGCAAATTCTGGGAGACTGTGAGGAAAAGGAAAGCCTACCATGCTGTACTCCATGGGGTTGCAAAGAGTCAGACACGACTGTGTGACTAGACAGCAAGAAGAAGCAGAATAGCTGTAAAAGCTGAGTAGATTTGGAAGATTTCATCACTCGATAGATATTAACGTCCAAACATGTGCCAGACACTGTGCTACACTGGAGGTAGAGACAAAATAGTGAGCTAAATAAATGGAACCAGATTCAGAGTTGTGAGCAAAGCATGGTAACTATCCTTAAGAATTACAATTGAAAGTAAGACAACTGTAAGAGAATTCATTCTGAGACTTTAAATCTTGAGATTACCAAATAGCACATGCAAGATTATAAAATCCAGTAGATTCTAAACAGAATGTTTAAATTATCATAAAAATGCAATCATTTACAACCTTATTTTGGATCAAACATGGTTTGTCTATAAAATCAAACATGAGGACAAAAAAAACTGGAATGTTAATCAGCTTGTCAAAATTAAAAGTGAAATACAGCTCAGAATTGATTTACTAGATTTCCTGGAAGAGCTGAGCTTTTCCAAGGAATTACTCTAACCCAAGCTATGGGAATAGAGAGGTTCCTTATTTCTCTCAATCTGGCTTTGACTCTCTGCAAAAATTCCCACCCATGTCAGAGTTTGTTGCTGGATACTACATTAACTCCTAGTTTTTGCTTTTGGTAAAAGAAAATTGCAAAGTGACTGCTGGTATTTTTTTCCCAATTTTTTTCAGCATATGTGATTACTGTTAAATTTAAAAGTACATAAAAATGAACCATGGAGATTTTTTAATTTATATATTCCTGTTTCCTACCTTTAGGTTTTCTATCAATAACTTACTAAGTCTAGGATGGAGTCTTGGCATCTGGATTTTTTGAAGCCCAGTAGGTGATTCTGACTCACATTCAGAATTAAGAATCTCTATATGACAGCCCAAGGAAAAAGTTTTCAAAAGTCTTCTTCTTTCCCACGATTTACCCTGGAAAAATAGCTGGTATGGAAAAAAGCAGCACAGCCCATCGTGGACAGTAATACCCATTTATATACTAAAGAGGTATGTAGTTTTATGCACTGAACTGGGCTAGTAGAGGTAAACTGAAGCCAAATTACCTGACAGAATCTTCTGTAGACTGTCACATCCATCATATCCTGCCTTCAAAGACAGCTGGTTGATTTATTACATCCCATACAACAGAATATTCCAATGCTATCATCAGACAGTGATGTTCGTCATAAGAAAGACTAGCCCACACATGTGAAGTCAGATAATTAAATTATTTACTTCTCCTGAGAGTCAATTCAAGAATCATTATCTTAAAAAGTCTGAGAACTAACCACTTTGAAAAATTCCTGAATTTATAAAAGAGACTCAGTTCCGTGTGTTGGTACATTCCACTTCTCAGCATAGAAACTTGCATATTGCTAATCATGTAGAATGAAAACCACTACAGAACGGCATCATGAAGGAACATATATGCTTTTCTGGGCATATTATTCAGCACCGAGAACAGCTGCAGCCAGTGATTGATAATACGGTCATCTGAGGCCCACTTAATGGAGAAGAGGCTGAGAAGACAGAACAAGAGGCAAACTCCCAGTAAAGCTGCGGTCACCTGGGAAGTCTGACCTGTGACTCTGCCACAGCTGAAAGTGTTTTGCTGTCATTAACCAAGTGACCTTAAAGGGGCATGGTGAAGTCAATTAAAGCATTTGGCCTGACTCTATGAGAATATGGATAAATTATCTGAAAATCAGGTGCTTGAAAGTCAGGTGTCTGATAACTGATTGATCTAAAGCTTCATTCGTAAAAAGGGGGCACTTTTCAATTATTGTAACACCCATAATAAAAAGGGTGGTATCATATTATCTGTCATTTCAATATTTTTTTAAAAGGCAGTATCAGTGTATCTTTTGGCAGACATTATGCCAGTTGTGTTATGAGACGGCCAGTTGTGTTATGAGATGATTAGAAAAACAACAATGGGGTGGGGAGGGGATAAATTAAGAGTTTGGGATTAACAGATATATACTACTACATGTAAAATAGATAAAAACCACAAGGACCTACTGTATCACACAAGAAACTATATTCAATATCTTGTAATAATAATGTAGAAGAATCTGAAAAGCAATATACACTCACATGTACAACTAAATCACTCTCTGCTGTACACCTGAAACTAGCACAATATTGTAAATCAACTAGGCTTCAATTAAAAAAAATACAATAAACTACATTGATCAATTATATATCAAGTTCAGTTCAGTTCAGTCACTCCATCGTGTCCGACTCTTTGTGACCCCATGAACCGCAGCATGCCAGGCCTCCCTGTACATCACCAACTCCTGGAGTTCACCCAAACTCTCGTCCATTGAGTTGGTGATGCCATCCAACCACATCACCCTCTGTCATCCCCTTCTCCTCCCGCCTTCAATCTTTCCCAGCATCTGGGTCTTTTCCAGTGAGTCAGCTCTTCGCATCAGGTGGCCAAAGTATTGGAGTTTCACCTTCAACATCAGTCCTTCCAATGAATATTCAGGATTGATTTCCTTTAGGATGGACTGGTTGTATCTTCTTGCAGTCCAAGAGACTCTCAAGAGTTTTCTCCAACACCGCAGTTCAAAAGCATCAATTTTTTGGTACTCAGCTTTCTTTATAAGCAATACAATAAATAATTTACATGAAATTATATCACATAATCATCACAACCATATTACATGTGCTCCATCTAGTGTTAGCTCCATTTTACAGAAGAAGAAATTGAGACTTAGATTATTAATATGTCCAAGATCACAAAACTAATAACTGGCGAGGCTGGGATATAAATCCAAGGAATGTGTCACTGAGACTAGCTTCAGTAAAATGAGGGAAAAATTGAAAACATATCATGAAGAGACACAAACAAAAGCACAATTCATAGAAATGTGTCATTTTTATAAATTAAAAATTATCTTCCCAAGTACAGTGAGGCAACCATCAAATCTATTATTGTTTTATACACATAGTTCTGGCACAAGGTGTAGGCAGATTCAATTCTGCTTGGATGTGTTTCTTTATGAGGAGACTATTTTATCACATATAAGTGTAAAGAGCAATTTAAAAGTCAAACTGGGCTAAATTATAACATTCATGAATGTGGAATACCCTTGTGGTGATTTTAAAACATGCCTCCACATCAACATGCCTCCTTTTAAAAGGTGAAGATTTATATTCAGCATTTTGTAATAACCTAAAATAGAAAATAATCTGAAAATATAATATATATCTCCAAATCACTTTGCTGGACATCTGCAACTGACACAATATTGTAAATCAATCATACTTCAGTTAAAAAAAAAAAAAGAATCAGTAGAGACTAATTGCTCTGCTCTAGAATATGAGCTGGACTTAGTGACTGCCTTCTAACAAGAGAAATGAAACTAACATTTAACAGATAAACATGGCAGAAGTAATAGAGTATGACTTTCAAGCCTAGGGCATATAAAGTCTCTCTCTCTCTTTCTCCTGCTCTCTCTCCCTTTCCAATCACCCTCTCTGGAAGCCGACTAACATGCAGGGAGGAAACAACTCAGGCAGCTCTGGGGAAAGGTCCAGAAGGCAAAGGACTGAGGTCCCCTGCCAGGAGCCTGAACGACCCGGCCAGCCATGTGAGTAACCCACCCGGGATGCAAATTCACCACTCCCAGTCGAGCCGTCAGGTGATTGCAGACCAAGCCTACTCCATAACTGCAATTCGCTGAAAAACCTTGAGTCAGAATCCCAAGCTAAGATGCTCCCAAATCTCTGACCAATGGAAACTTGGTAGGATGTTTTCCTGAGTTTAGCTGCTAAGCTTGTTATGAAATAACATATGACTAGAACAATAAAATCGTCTACACAATCAGCTTAGTATCGTATCACAGGAGGAAGGTGCTGTCCCTCTTTGTCTATCTCAGTAGTCCTCATTGCGCTTCGTTTATAGATAAATTCCCTTACCTATAAAATGAAGAATATATACATATCTCCTAGAGCTGTTGTGAGTATTCAGTGGACAGTTCACAAATACTTGTTAGAGGAGTTCCCAACAGAGGAAGCCTTAAATAAAACTTAGCCATTATGACTACTCTCTTGTCCGTGGAGTCTGAATGGAACGTCACCACGAAAGAAAAGAAAGTTGAACTCTCTACTTACCAGTCTTGGCTCTGCTTCTTGACTTCATTCCCTGCTTTCATCTGCACAGCTCTTATTTCTCATCTTACATGAGAGGTGGTAAAAGAATACTAACTGTGATATTTCTTCTACTTTATGTTACTTCTTAAAACTGTTCCCATTTTGGCAGCATTTGGCATACCTGCAAAGTTTGGGAGACCAGAAGTACAAAGAATAAGCTTTGAAGTGTCAAAACTCTAAGGTGCAGGCAGCTTCAAGGATATAAATAATATAAAAGATGAAAGTAAAACTTTCTATCTCCATAAAGAGGAGAAACAAAGATAGCTAAGACATTGATGTGTCCCTAAGAGAGTTACCTGTACGCTAACCACGCCCTTTAATTTGGACCAGATTGACAGAAGAGGATAAAGCAATTCCAAAGAACTGTGAGGAAATCTAAACTATAGAGAACTACCTCGCTTCCTAGAAGAGCTCAGAGTGGTGGAAAGACCTCAGAATTTCCCTGCTTACGAGACACGGCACAAGAGCAGAGGATACCTGAACCCACCAGCTTCAACCTCAGATCATCTTGTAGTTTCTGCTGTCGACCAGAATGATGCAGGAAGGGAAAAAATGGAGACTCAGATCGGGACTCAGCCGACCTTAAAGAGACCTCTTAGCCAAAAGCAAGACGGCACAGGCGTAGTAATGATCTTGGGAAAAAATGCAAAGATCAATGACCTAAACACACCAGGCTGCCCTGTCCATCACCAACTCCCGGAGTTCACCCAAAACCATGTCCACTGAGTCAGTGATGACATCCAACCATCTCATCCCCTGTCATCCCTTTTTCCTCCTGCCCCCAATCCCTCCCAGCATTAGAGGCTTTTCCAATGAGTCAACTCTTCACATGAGGTGGCCAAAGTACTGGAGTTTCAGCTTTAGCATCATTCCTTCCAAAGAACACCCAGGACTGATCTCCTTTAGAATGGACTGGTTGGATCTCCTTGCAGTCCAAGGGACTCTCAAGAGTCTTCTCCAACACCACAGTTCAAAAGCATCAATTCTTCAGCACTTAGCTTTCTTCACATTCCAACTCTCACATCCATACATGACCACAGGAAAAACCGTAGCCTTGACTAGACAGACATTTGTTGGCAAAGCAATGTCTCTGCTTTTGAATATGCTATATAGGTTGGCCATAACTTTCCTTCCAAGGAGTAAGCATCTTTTAATTTCATGGCTGCAGTCACCATCCACAGTGATTTTGGAGCCCAGAAAAATTAAGTCAGCCACTTGTTCCACTGTTTCCCCATCTATTTCCCATGAAGTGATGGGACCGGATGCCATGATCTTAGTTTTGTGAATGTTGAGCTTTAAACCAACTTTTTCACTCTCCTCTTTCACTTTCATCAAGAGGCTCTTTAGTTCTTCTTCACTTTCTGCCATAAGGGTGGTGTAAATACGTTTTCTCTGTAAATACATTTAGGAAACTACAGCAGTCACCAGCGCATGCGTGTGTACACACACACACACACCACACACACACACACACCACACACAATGATTCTCCATCTGAGCAGGTAATGTATATTAATCAATATTCATTCCTTTACTGTGTCATATCTAAATCTGTGTTTGAAGAATAAATATAGAAAACTACTAATTTATGCAAACATACAGTCACCACTTACAGTGAAAAAAATCAAAGTGCAATGTGGGGGAAAACCATGTAAAGAAACTCACGGGAGACACAGACTTTGAAATTTTGTTTTATGCCAATAAAGCATAAAAATATCTGATTTTAAACAAAATTTTCCCTAGAGTAGAGATACGTGTTCACTTTATTCAGCTCAAGTCTGTTCCCCTCAGAGTGGCTCTGATGGCCCTTCAGTGTTCATATAATGATGCCAGAGGAGCCTATGCCTGAAAATGAGCACATTTCCACCCAAGGATGTTTAAAGTACCTTTTAAAAAAAATACTTTTTAAAGTACTTTCTAAAAAGTTTCAACAAATTTTCATTAAAGGTATGTTTGCCCATGGAATAGTCTTCTTTTATAAAGTGTGCTAATTTCTCTTCCCTAAATGAAGTCACCCAATTATGTAGTTAAGCATTTGCCCTCCACCCAAGAAAAATTACAGGTACATAAAATTATTATAAATCATTTTAGCTTCTCTTCTATCCTCAAGCATCAAAACCGCAAATGGGGGGATAGTCACTAATTCACAGATGTTGTGTGCAACATATGGTCAGATGCTGTGCATAGGAAATGGTTAGATATCCACAGAGTTTGCAAATCCAAGCACTCTCCACACATATTCCAACACAAAAATACAAGTACCGAAAGAACTCTTCCATACATGGAATGTTTTCTACATAATTCTGATTTTCATTCATGGTCATGAATGTCATCCAGGATTGAAATTAAGGCAATAGGGGTCAATTTATTGTTATTATGAAGGCATCTCCTAACAAAAATAAGAATTAACTCAAAGAAAAATTTAATGCCTCTCTGTATTCCTCCCATTTATCTCTCTCTGCTTCTACTTTAAATGATCTCTAAGAAGCTGAGGACATACTTTTGGATCGTCTTTTTTTGTTGCTGTTTTTAAATGATCTGTTTCTCGATTATGAGAGCTAGTTAGCTGGAACACTTCCTCCACATCTGTGCAAAACTTCTGTGTTCCAGCACAGTGTGTGATTCTCTTGTCTTTAGCAAGGTGTGTATTTTCCCTAACTTTTTAGGTTCTGACACCAGTTAGAGAGATGTAGAGATAGGACATCTGAACAATTAAAGGTAAATGATGCCCAAGCATTCTTTATCCGTCTTAATTCTATGTCATCTGCTAAAAGAATTAAAAGCAATATACACTAAAGCTTTGCTGTTTATGCAGATTATCTCTGACTATAAAACCTAACATAAATTACAATTTTAAAGACATTGGTTTAAAACTCCATGCTAGTGCAATTTTAGGGTACAGAAGTACAAGGAATGGAATAGAGCTATAGTATGAGAATAAAGAATGGGAAAACAAAAATTTCTGTAGAAAAATCTAGAGGATAAATAGAAGTAAATAAAACATAGGAAAAATACTTTTCCAGGGCATTTAAACAAATTTAAAATACTGTATATATTATCTTTGTAGAAAACTTTAAAAAACAACTGATTATTGGCAAGATATCTTTTTTGGTCCAACAATTTTTATTAGACTTTCTTATTCTCCCTAGTATAATAGTAGTGCCTCATGGTAATCATATTAGCAGGAAAAAATACAGCTTCAATAGTGACGGGCTAACTTTTAATTTTTAGTGACGTTATTTTTTTCATATACTTTTACTTTTTCATATACTGCTTCATTTCAGGTCAGAAGAATTTCTTCCTAAATCTAGATTTCTGGGCCGTTTTAGTCACTAAAAGTTTATGAAATAAATGAATGCATTAAATGTATAGTTCTCATTTAATGGATGACAAATTAGAGATAAGGCACTATTTTTATTACTTACTTGTGCACTTTTTTCTTCTTTTGATGTTCAACTGTTAACCTTCATGAAATGCACCTATTATGGTAATGTACTGAAAACATTTCCCAAAAGTTGAGTTTTGACAAGAGATTTGGAAGAGAACAGGTGGCCTTCTTGCCAGATTGCAGGTGCAAGGAAGAAGGGACAAAGTTAAGTTAGAGTCAAGGGAATCAGGGGCAGGTGTGAGAGAGAGAAAAGCAGCAAAAAGTTCACTGGGAGGAAACTGACAGATACAGAATGAAGAAAGGAAGCAAGCGATCAGAGCAAGCAGTCAGTAAAAGGACTCCCTACTGGGAGACATCTGCAAAAACATCTGTAGACACGTCTCCATGACCGCCAGGAAGGGGTATCCCTGCCACAGAGACACAAAAACAGGCTTAACTACCTGCAGTATCTGGTTACGGGGTACACAACCCTCAGGGCACCAGGCTCTAATTATTCTATGACAACCCCAGTTCCGCCCTCCCAGTGGAAAACAGATGTCAGAGCACTTAGGATTGATTGAAACAGAAGGAAATTCTTTGATTCAACTCTTTCCCCACAACAAACCTGCATTATTTCACCCTCATTTGTCTGAGAAAAAGAGGGGGAAAAAAAAACATTCCTTCCAAAGGGAGACAGGAAATGGTTCTGATCCATTTATCACAAACTGTTCTGCTTTGCCTTCATACCCGAGGTTAGAAAAATTTTGCCAGCACTCCCCTGTCAAGCTGGCACTGAATGCAACCTTAGGTATGACAGAGGTACTGGCAGCTGGGATGGTCCTGTCTCAAGTGCTAGAACTGATCATCGCACCAGCCGTCTGGCAGACTGAACAAGCCATTAGATGATCAGCGGTGAAAAGGACACCCCTCCTCTGCCTGCCGGGTCCCCATTGAACATCCTGCCCTTCCCAAGTTCTACATTATCCCATTTACAGTTCATTCAAGGCTAATCTAGCAGAGGGGAAATGTGTAGACGTCAGAGACAGGGAGAGAAGGCTTGCAAATGAAATATATTCTTTATCCTGACAAGTGGAGTTCACAGTTTCCAAAAAGAAAAAGAGGGTGTAGATTTGTGTGTACACATTACTTACCCCTGGCCCATCAAGTCATTCAATCAGATAAAAACTACCCCACGCAGAGTGAGTGCATTTTGTGGGTCAATCGCAGGCACGTCTGTGCGGATGGGCTGCTATCGAGAGCCGGGGTCTCCAGGTCAACGATGAGCCAGATGCCGCCAACAGTGCCACTAGTGGCTTGCTGCTTCTGAGAGCTGGTGCTTTTGAAGTGAGGCCGGCTGAAAGAAACAAGCAACCACAGAAAATAAAATGGAGCCCCTAAGAGGCCTCGGCAAAAAAAAAAAAAAAATTCACATACACAATTGCCTGATTGTGAGGCTTTATTCAGTTACAGAAGTCCGCGTTAACTTAGTGACTTGCTGGGCTGTGCTGGAAAGTCACTAAACCTTCCATGCTAGTCAGTTTTCCAATCTATAAAATAAGCTAATAAAAGCAATTTGATATAGAATAGTGTTCCATATAAGCAGGTGTCCTTGAAACCACTCACTTTATTTAAGAGATCAAATAGATTAGCTTCCTATTGACAGCCTTCCATGCTATCNATTCCTTCCAAAGGGAGACAGGAAATGGTTCTGATCCATTTATCACAAACTGTTCTGCTTTGCCTTCATACCCGAGGTTAGAAAAATTTTGCCAGCACTCCCCTGTCAAGCTGGCACTGAATGCAACCTTAGGTATGACAGAGGTACTGGCAGCTGGGATGGTCCTGTCTCAAGTGCTAGAACTGATCATCGCACCAGCCGTCTGGCAGACTGAACAAGCCATTAGATGATCAGCGGTGAAAAGGACACCCCTCCTCTGCCTGCCGGGTCCCCATTGAACATCCTGCCCTTCCCAAGTTCTACATTATCCCATTTACAGTTCATTCAAGGCTAATCTAGCAGAGGGGAAATGTGTAGACGTCAGAGACAGGGAGAGAAGGCTTGCAAATGAAGTATATTCTTTATCCTGACAAGTGGAGTTCACAGTTTCCAAAAAGAAAAAGAGGGTGTAGATTTGTGTGTACACATTACTTACCCCTGGCCCATCAAGTCATTCAATCAGATAAAAACTACCCCACGCAGAGTGAGTGCATTTTGTGGGTCAATCGCAGGCACGTCTGTGCGGATGGGCTGCTATCGAGAGCCGGGGTCTCCAGGTCAACGATGAGCCAGATGCCGCCAACAGTGCCACTAGTGGCTTGCTGCTTCTGAGAGCTGGTGCTTTTGAAGTGAGGCCGGCTGAAAGAAACAAGCAACCACAGAAAATAAAATGGAGCCCCTAAGAGGCCTCGGCAAAAAAAAAAAAAAAAATCCACATACACAATTGCCTGATTGTGAGGCTTTATTCAGTTACAGAAGTCCGCGTTAACTTAGTGACTTGCTGGGCTGTGCTGGAAAGTCACTAAACCTTCCATGCTAGTCAGTTTTCCAATCTATAAAATAAGCTAATAAAAGCAATTTGATATAGAATAGTGTTCCATATAAGCAGGTGTCCTTGAAACCACTCACTTTATTTAAGAGATCAAATAGATTAGCTTCCTATTGACAGCCTTCCATGCTATCACAGAAAGTATCCAGGAAGGACAACAGTCAAGTGCCTAGGGCATTCATAAAACCAAAATTTACAATTAGCTGGAATTTGAGGAAGCTGCTTCTTTTCCCTCGCTCAGGCCCTCCAATGAGAAAAAGTCAAGGGTTCCAAACACTTCAATTAGCAACAATTAGCAAAAACATCAAATTCTCCTTTGCACACACATGCACAAAAGTGGATGGATACACTGGGACAAAGGAGACCAGTGGAAAAGAAACTCTAAAATACTGCCCCATAAGCAATTCAACCATACACTTCCTCCACTCAGACCACTTGGGGCTCAGTGCCTAAGTATCTGGGAAATATTTTTAAAAAAGAAGAAGAGGATTAAAAAGGAAAAGAGAAACAAACACAAGAAGAAACGGTAGAAAAAGGAATGAAAAAAAAAAAAGAATGAGATAGTTTATGGAACACAAATATTCACTGTCATTTCTCTCCCCTCATCCCTAGTAATATCTATTACCTCAAACTACTATCAGTTCAGTTCAGTTCAGTCACTCAGTCGTGTTCTACTCTTTGCGACCCATGGACCACAGCAAGCCAGGCCCTCCTGTCCATCACCAGCTCCCAGAGTTTACTCAAACCCATGTCCACTGAGTCGGTGATGCCATCCAACCATCTCATCCTCTGTCGTCCCCTTCTCCTCCAGCCTTCAATCTTTCCCAGCATCAGGGTCTTTTCAAATGAGTCAACAAACGGCTATACTCATTAGAAAAAAAAAATCATTATTTCTTATAAACATCTCCCCATCCAAACCACCATCTTCTCACTCCCATAGCATTTTATGAAGTATCATGCACAAACTATAGAT
Source organism: Oreotragus oreotragus (assembly GCA_006410675.1). Classification (NCBI taxonomy): domain Eukaryota; kingdom Metazoa; phylum Chordata; class Mammalia; order Artiodactyla; family Bovidae; genus Oreotragus; species Oreotragus oreotragus. The sequence goes on from SJYX01016254.1 coordinate 115,176, forward strand.
GGTCATAAATATTATCTGACATTAAATTCAATCATGGAAATGCAGTAATTACTCTTGGAAACAAATACCACTTTTCCATACTTTAATTTTATATAACTTGGCAGAAAAGTCTGAAAGAATAGCTCTCTCTCAGAACATACAGAAGCATAGCAATTTACATATGCATTTGTATCTACTCATGGGTGAGATTTTTAAAAGTCTACTTCAAATCATTTCATGTTGTTGTTGTTCAGTCCCTAAGTGGCATCTGACTCTTTATGATCGCAGGGAATGAAGCACACAAGGCTTCCCTGTCCTTCACTATCTCCCAGAGTTTGCTCGAACTCATGTCCATTGAGTCAGTGATGCCATCCAACCATCTGAAGCTCTGTCGTCCCCTTCTCCTCCTGCCTTCAGTCTTTCCCAGCATCGGAGTCTTTTCCAATGAGTCAGCTCGTCGCATCAGATGGCCAAAGTATTGGAGCTTCACCTTCAGCATCAGTCTTTCCAATGAATACTCAATGACTGATTTCCTTTAGGATTTTACCTCCAATTCCCAATACATGCTGATTTATAAAGAGGTACATTTTTACTTCAGTCTTTCCCAGCATCGGAGTCTTTTCCAATGAGTCAGCTCGTCGCATCAGATGGCCAAAGTATTGGAGCTTCACCTTCAGCATCAGTCTTTCCAATGAATACTCAATGACTGATTTCCTTTAGGATTTTACCTCCAATTCCCAATACATGCTGATTTATAAAGAGGTACATTTTTCAGAGCCAATCTGTTAAAATCTTACCATTGCTGATTTTATAGTCCTGTTTTTAGTCTTTTGTTTATTTGCTTTTGTTAATATGAACCATCTGTGTCTCTCGCCGTGTGTTTTTAAATAAGCTGCCTAATTGTAGGATTTTAAATTTTTATATTTTACCCTCAAGCCTGCCGCTGATCACTTTTGTCAAAGTTGAATGTCTGCCCTTTAAAAGGTCATTTCTGAGATTTAAACCTGTTGGTTTATGTTATTACAGCAAATCTTACCCCAGATTGTTTGGTGTTGTACAATAACAACCCACTCACTGCTGTGTGACATGAATAACTAAATCAAAAGCCACTATTTCCTCTTAGTTGTCAAGATCAACTTATAAACACATGCACATTTGCTGATTTTCCTTTTCTCATTTTGCAAGCATTTAGCAAATAATATTTTGAAGAAAATTTACCAAGACAATTCCTTTCAGGTAACTCTTTGAAAGGTAGTATTTCTACATGGTTCAGTTCAGTGCAGTCGCTCAGTCGTGTCCGACTCTTTGCAACCCCATGAATCACAGAACACCAGGTCTTAGACAAGGATAAATCTCACCAATACACTCAACAAATTTTTTCTCCAATTATAATTTTCTTTGGCCTCATAGATTCAACAACTAAATTATCCTTTATTTTTATTTAATGCAAGATAGTTCAATATTATTCAGTGGAAAGAGAACATATATGCTTTCTAAAGAGAACTGGAGAGAGTTTACATTACAAGCTTACCAAAAAATTTATAGGTAAGTACAAAATAAAAATTTCAGAAATAATTTTTTTTAATTAAGATATAAAAGCACTGCCTCCCCCTCCCCGCCAAGAATATGGATTAGTTGTTAGAAATGCATACTAAATTTACACTCTAGAAAGACAGTGGTAAAGGACCATCAGGGGGAGCTATAGTGTTTTCTAATTTTTAATCATTTATTAGACACACACCATCATCTTTTTCTTGATAGCTGCACAGTTATATTGAATATTGGAATTGTTTGACGCTCATAAGCATGACCTAACGGGATCAAATGCTTTAGCATTCAAGAAATAGTAAGGAGTCCAACAGTCCTATTTACTGGTCCAAAAAGTCTCTAATTTTAGAAACTAGTAGAAGTTTCTAAGTTAATATAATATATTAATATATAATATTAGTATATATTAATATTAATATATTAGTAGAAATAATATCAGTAATGTTAGAAATAATAAGTACCTAGTGCATTGGTCTGCATATTTTAAGAACATTAAATACACAATTAAGGATTCTGAAAGACAACCACCTCAAGATGACAGGCAGATACTTCAGTTGCCATACTTTTCTTATAGTATATACACTAAAGAGTGCTAAAAAATAACTATTTGTATCATTTTTGATACTCTAGAAATTACAAATACATAAGTGCTGTTGTTCTCTTTAATTATTTTACCTGGTTTGATAATGTGGACAGGGATCCAAATATTAATAGAGTATCAATAGGAATTTACAACTATTTTACAAGAACACAGGCCTTATATTTTACTGGTATTCCATGGTCATGTTTCTCATTGTTTTAAAGAGATGTAATGGCAATAGTATGAATTTGGAAGGAAGACAAATTTGGCTTTTGAAATACCTAAGTTCACTACACCTTGTCTGACGCAGGTTACATTACCTAACCATTAGGCTTCTCTGTTTCACAGTATGTACAACAAAGGTAAGAACACAGACCCTGAAGGCTTTTGTGAGGGTAAAATTTATGTGTAAAGCACTATTCAGTCTCTTAAACACAGTTGCTGCTTAAGAAATATTTGTCTATAAACAACCTCTCCACAATTACATAAAATGCAACAGCTGAATCATTTATAAGTTTAATTCTGGAGATTATTTAACTAATATCGCTAGTGATATTAGTGGCAAGAGGAAGTTTTATTTTTTTTTATTGCCACTATCAATGAAATTCTGTTTTATGCTATAATTTCCTTGGTTCCTCTCTACTTCAGTTTTAGCTTCCTCCAATTACACATAATCTCTATCCTTTTGCCATAACACATTTACTAATGAGGGAGAGGTAGAAAGAAAGGTAAAGTGTCTTTTAGTATCAACAAAAGCATGCAGTCCTAAAAGAATATCCAGCTATAAGTTAAACCAAATACTTTCAGCAAATCAGTATATTTTGCAGCTGTGGCATTTAATGACATCTCAAAAATTAACCTTTAAACTTTTTAATCGTATTACTAAATGACACTCAACAAACACTACCATCATCACCGTCATCTTCTAAAATATGGTGACAGTAAAAAATAAAATGAATGTAAGAAATATATTTGTATTCAGTTTTTTTTTGTATTTATTTATTTTTTTACACGAACTCCCAAACATGAACCCCCCTCCCACCTCCCACCCCACATC
>SJYX01016254.1:119099-133304 GCA_006410675.1 Oreotragus oreotragus
AAGTGGTTGACCAGTTTTCCCAGCACCACTTGTTAAAGAGATTGTCTTTACTCCATTGTATATTCTTGCCTCCTTTGTCAAAGATAAGGTGTCCATATGTGTGTGGATTTATCTCTGGGCTTTCTATTTTGTTCCATTGATCTATATTTCTGTCTTTGTGCCAGTACCATACTGTCTTGATGACTGTGGCTTTGTATTCAGTTTTAAAGAGCACTTTTCTTGTACACGTCAAAAAAGCCTCATCAATTTATCCTGCTTTATTTAGCAAAAACATACAGCTCCCTTTCTAAAAGTGTCTGATTAAAAAAAAAAAAAAGTTTTGCTATTAGGATGCTAACAAAAAAAAGACCACTCTGAACAACATAAACAGGGCTGAAAGTGAAGTTAAGGTCCGACTCTTTACAAGCCTATGGACTGTAGCCCACAGGCTCCTCTGTCCATGGGATTCTCTGGGCAAGAATACTGGACTGGGTTGCTATTTCCTTCTCCAGGGGGATCTTCCCAATCCAGGGATCAAACCTTGGTCTCCTGAATTGCAGGTGGATGCTCTACCCTCTGAGCCACCTACTGGCTCACATAAAACAGGGTTAACAACATGTAATAAGGGTGTCAGTCAATGATTCTCGTGGACAAACTTTTTATTTTAGAGGAACAGAAACCACCATGCATCACCAGTAATAATTTCAATTATGTTTCTGATAGATTAAATATTTAAACATAAATCCAAATATAAACTCCTTACCTGAATATAAAATACAAGAATCAAATATGATCAAAGCTATAAAAGCAAAAAATTCAACTCAGTATTAGCTTAATGTGATGTCTGATGATGCTTTGCTTTAGTCAGATTACCAGATCCAACACTACTGGCTGCTAGACTTGGTTTCTCTTGCATTCAGGGTAACTGCACAACTGATTTGTGTAAGGACTTCATTTTCCCACTACTTTCTGAGATGCCTACTAGCCACACAGAGGGCATGATCAGAAGACAGGGTTCAAGGAAGTGGTTTAGGCTGGATATGTCAAGTTTATTGTTAAATACCGGGGAAGGCAATGGCACCCCACCCCAGTACTCTTGCCTTGAAAATCCAACGGACGGAGTAGCCTGGTGGGCTGCAGTCCATGGAGTCGCTAACAGTCGGACAGACTGAGCGACTTCACTTTCACTTTTCTCTTTCATGCATTGGAGAAGGAAATGGCAACCCACTCCAGTATTCTTGCCTGGAGAATCCCAGGGATGGGGGAGCCTGGTGGGCTGCTGTCTATGGGGTCACACAGAGTCGGACACGACTGAAGTGACTTAGCAGCAGTAGCAGCATTCTCTTGACTATCTTTAAATCTGTCTCTTATACACATCTAGATGTGTATAAGAGACAGGAGTAGCCTGGTGGGCTGCAGTCCATGGGGTCGCTAACAGTCGGACAGACTGAGCGACTTCACTTTCACTTTTCTCTTTCATGCATTGGAGAAGGAAATGGCAACCCACTCCAGTATTCTTGCCTGGAGAATCCCAGGGATGGGGGAGCCTGGTGGGCTGCTGTCTATGGGGTCACACAGAGTCGGACACGACTGAAGTGACTTAGCAGCAGCAGCAGCAGCAGCATCGTTAAATACAGATGTTGTGAGATCATGGGAGGAATGAAAGTACTTTGAGAAGAAGAGGTCTCATGGCCAAATAATCATGACACAAATCATAATGAAATAATGATTCAAACTCAAGAGAAATAAATGCCTCTGTGTGTCTAAGTCCCCCTGTTCCTTTCACCACCTGTTTATGGGTTTACTTGTATCATCTTTATTTCAGATCAGGAAAGTTTAAACTATAGGAAGAGGGTACTAGATTCTAAAGAACCGTCTCAGCTGGTGACGATGGGGAGTTGGGAGAATCAAGGGAAGAGTGACAGACACTTTAGCCCCCTACCATTGCCGTAAGTGTACAGGATTTCACTTGCTTGAAAATAATAGGGAGCTAAAAACTAGTTCACTTGAGGAATTGGTTCTGCTGTTAGGAAAAAAATAGTTACGTCAAGGAGAGGGTGGGATATATGGAGAAAGTAACAGGGAAGCAGTATATGTATGCCTGATTCATGCTGACATTTGGTAGAAACCAACACAATATTGTAAAGCAATTATTCTTCAATTAAAAACAAATAAATTTAATCATTTAAAAAAAGAAATAGAGACAAACTTCCTAGCAGGAAGTGTGCTGTGAGGATACACGACCATGGCTACAGAAAGCCGGGACAGTCTGGAGCCCGGATGAGAAAAACCCTGTGATGTGGTAGAATCTTTACACAAGTGTTCTGGCTTTAGCTCAGCTAGGCTACCTATCTCCATTCATGCAACTAGAGACTACTCTTTCTCTTCTTCGTAACTTCTGTTTGCTCATAATTCTGCCTCCTCGGACCTCTGGCTTGTGATCATCACTCATCCCATGACATCTTTCAGTTTTTGCACCCCTTATTAATCATTAATTATTTCTCTATTTCCCAATCAGCCAAATCAAGAGGGCAGGAATCCATTATCTGCACAAGTCAGATTCTTTAGCAATGGCTGCGGACAGGAAAGACTGACCCAAGGGAGATTCCTAGTTTGTTACACACCAACGAGACATCTGTAACTAACAACACGCACAATTCACTCAACATATACCTTCAATAAGAATGCAGATAAAAGTTAGCATTTTAAATAATTTACCAAAGGACAGTTACTTGTGGCACAGGATAAGAAAATAGCTGTGACAATAACTACTATCATAACATACTCAGTTCATCCAAATATAATCCAATCTCAGTGATGTTTGTATGTATCACGCTGTCCATAATTTGAGAAGCAATTTATACAAATCAATATAGCACACAGGTGACTTCTTAATAAGCCCTGATACATTTCCTACCTCAACTTCAGAAGATTTAAGGACCTTTTCAGATAACAGTCACATGGGATCACTAAGTCATATCCAAACAACCGGAGAAATCACAGCTGCCAAAAAAATAAAGTGAATGTACTACATGAATTTCTCAAAAACACTTCAAATTCATTTCTTTTCATAAGAAGGGCTGAATACAAACAAAAATAAATCAACACTTTGGCCACAGTAAAAATCAATTTTTAACAAACATAAATGCTCTAGTTTAGAAATGGCAGCTGAGGAATTAAGTGTGGGAGCTTCAAACTTAGATTTAATGAACACAAAGCTTCCACCTCCACTGCTTCTAGGAATTCTAAAAATCTCATGACATTTGGTAGAAACCAACACAATATTGTAAAGCAATTATTCTTCAATTAAAAACAAATAAATTTAATCATTTAAAAAAAGAAATAGAGACAAACTTCCTAGCAGGAAGTGTGCTGTGAGGATACACGACCATGGCTACAGAAAGCCGGGACAGTCTGGAGCCCGGATGAGAAAAACCCTGTGATGTGGTAGAATCTTTACACAAGTGTTCTGGCTTTAGCTCAGCTAGGCTACCTATCTCCATTCATGCAACTAGAGACTACTCTTTCTCTTCTTCGTAACTTCTGTTTGCTCATAATTCTGCCTCCTCGGACCTCTGGCTTGTGATCATCACTCATCCCATGACATCTTTCAGTTTTTGCACCCCTTATTAATCATTAATTATTCCTCTATTTCCCAATCAGCCAAATCAAGAGGGCAGGAATCCATTATCTGCACAAGTCAGATTCTTTAGCAATGGCTGCGGACAGGAAAGACTGACCCAAGGGAGATTCCTAGTTTGTTACACACCAACGAGACATCTGTAACTAACAACACGCACAATTCACTCAACATATACCTTCAATAAGAATGCAGATAAAAGTTAGCATTTTAAATAATTTACCAAAGGACAGTTACTTGTGGCACAGGATAAGAAAATAGCTGTGACAATAACTACTATCATAACATACTCAGTTCATCCAAATATAATCCAATCTCAGTGATGTTTGTATGTATCACGCTGTCCATAATTTGAGAAGCAATTTATACAAATCAATATAGCACACAGGTGACTTCTTAATAAGCCCTGATACATTTCCTACCTCAACTTCAGAAGATTTAAGGACCTTTTCAGATAACAGTCACATGGGATCACTAAGTCATATCCAAACAACCGGAGAAATCACAGCTGCCAAAAAAATAAAGTGAATGTACTACATGAATTTCTCAAAAACACTTCAAATTCATTTCTTTTCATAAGAAGGGCTGAATACAAACAAAAATAAATCAACACTTTGGCCACAGTAAAAATCAATTTTTAACAAACATAAATGCTCTAGTTTAGAAATGGCAGCTGAGGAATTAAGTGTGGGAGCTTCAAACTTAGATTTAATGAACACAAAGCTTCCACCTCCACTGCTTCTAGGAATTCTAAAAATCTCTGAATCCTTTATATAGAAAAAGTAACTCCAGAAAAGGATACATGTTTTTTAAGTATCCAATCTCACAATAAACCGATTTGGGCAGGGTTTCATTGGAACTAATTATGTAACTTAATATAAAAAATAAAAATTCTACTTTACAAGCATGGCTGTTAAACATGTAGAACGTAGAGTGGAAGACATCAAAGTTTTCAGGTAACAAAAAAGCCTTCTCAAGCAGGTGAGAATGCTATGTCTGATGAAAACCAGATTATATTTCAATTCACTATGAACACTGAGGCTTGGTGTTGGAAGCATTTCCATTTCATTCTCCTTTCCTAAAAAGTTAGGTCATATTTGTCAGTCACTGAATTTTACACATTCAATAAAATACTTCTGTTTAACATATATCTGTTCTGTTCACATAGAAGATGGGTATATAACATTTGACATAATTAGCTAAAAGGCTGAAAAGAGAAACAAGTAAATCAAAAAGAAAAATCAGAATGTGTTTGGAGAGTGCTTGGGGAACCTATTACCTTGAGAAAGCATAAGTCATCTTTTGATAAATACCACCATGCTGATGTGATGTTGTTACTGCTACTTTTTCCATCACTTCAGTGTATAACAGCAATATCAATACCTCCATTTCATTCTACCTTTATAGCTATAATGAGGTTTTTCAATTATGCAAAGAAATTATGAGTGGATGTCATAGTCTCACCCATGAGGACAAGTTATGTAAATATTTTATGTTTGTTGTTCCTTTTAAAAATTCATATTTGCAAAAAAATAAGAGAAGTACTTCATTACCTGTTGATTACATAACACAGGGAACTCATTATCCTCAAAATATTATTCAAATTGGAACTCTGACAAGTCTGAGTTTAGGTAGATTCACACAGATTGACCCCATTACAAGCTATTTAAAAGATAATATTCTTGAGCTAGAGAATAATATAAAGACAGTACAGTATCATCAGCTCTTCCCAAAATGTAGTTTGTGTGCTATTGCTATAAACCAAGAATCATTATATCATGAAAAGAATGTTACTGATTTCCATTCTTAATTCTCATATTTCACTGATTGGGGGGAAAAAAAGAGCTTTTAAAAGCTTAAATAATCTTCCCAGTGTCTGATAAATGGTAGTAGAGTCTGCCTAGAAATTCACGAGTATCCCTCTGATTAGAATTTAAAATCTAGAGGGACTGTGTTGCTAATTCAGTAAGCATGTTTCAAAACAAAATGAAAATAAAAAATCCTAGAAAATTTCGATAGAGGAAATGGTATCCTGAGTAGATATCATTTTAAGTGATGCTAAAAAAAAGAAAGAAAGAAAAAAAAAAACAACAAGTTCTACACTCCTCTGTCTTATAAACTTTATACCATAACTGTTTCATAACGCTTTAAAGCAAATGGGAAGATAAGCATTCTGTACTCGGGTCATGTGGTATTATTATCACTATCCAGAAACAGCCTTAAGAGATCATTGGCCTTGCTGCCTATGTAGTACAAGGGAAAAGAGGTAATCAATACTTAAAATAACATAAAACGAAACAAGAAATTATATCTGGCATAAATTCACCATATTTCATGTCCAAAATTACAAACTACAGCCTCACAAGATGACTCTCAGGCCTTCAACCTTGATTGTCTGACCCACTACTGTTTTCTTTCTTATTAACTGAATTAATTACAAACATTAAAAAAATAGAAGATTTCAAAGAAAAATAGATTTTTTTCACATTCAAAAAAACTGACCGTACTTGGGTTGCATATTCAAATGGTAACAGTTCACAGAAGCTGACAGCCACCCCATAAGGCAGATTCTACCCTCTTCAAGTACCCGAGAGTCCCCATTATTCCTTATTCTTCATTCGACTATATTAACTGTGCGCACCTTGTATTCTTAAGAGGTTGTAACCTGATTTGCAATCAATATCTAATAATTACACGTCAGGTCCCTTTGTTCAAATCCCTAGAGATGTATGCTGTGGTTAACAACATCCATTAATACCCAATTAGGATTAAGCATTATAGACATTTATTAATAGCACCTTGGATGTAAAGAAGTTTTAAACTCAGCGTTCTTACATTGGCTAATTCAGCAGCTCAGCAGTATCTCAAGCACCTAGAACATCTCGGCTTCCTGCTCTGCAGTCCTGAGTACACAGCCTTGGTTTCTGCGGCTCTTCTTCTCTCCTTCCAAGCTCACCAGCACTGATCCTGGTGTCACACAGGCCGGTGAAGTCCAGGGTGAAAAAGAACGAACCTCCTCTCTTATATCTCCTTTTACCACTGAGGACATATTTCTCAAAATGTTCTCAGTAGAATGCCTCTAACCTCTCATTTTCATCTCCTGACTAAAAGGAAGACCAACCTCCCCGGAAGCCCTTGGGTTCTCCAGAGAAACAGTACCATTAAAATGGAGATTTATTTTAAGGAACTGGATCACATGATTATGGAGGCTGGCAATTCCAAAATCTGCAGAGTAGAATGGCAATCTGGAGACCCAGGAAAAGCTGATGCTAAAGTTCAAGTCAAAGGTGGTCTGCTGGCAGAATNTGGAAGGAATGATGCTAAAGCTGAAACTCCAGTACTTTGGCCACCTCATGCGAAGAGTTGACTCATTGGAAAAGACTCTGATGCTGGGGGGGATTGGGGGCAGGAGGAGAAGGGAATGACCGAGGATGAGATGGCTGGAAGGCATCATGTACTTGATGAACATGAGTCTGAGTGAACTCCAAGAGATGGTGATGAACAGGGAGGCCTGGCATGCTGCGATTCATGGGGTTGCAAAGAGTCAGACACGATCGAGCGACTGAACTGAACTGAATCAAGACTGGAGCTAAAATGGGCTTTCTGGTAAGGACATGATGAGAGCTACTTGCCCAGGTGGAAAGGTGAAGATGGCTTCAGAAACAATTCTGTGAATCCCCTTTTACTATATGGAGGCTGATACATGGCCACTTCATAAATGCATTCTTAACACAATTAAAATAAGTAGCATATTTCATCCACTGCAAGTACCACTGGGAAATAGACTTTATATACAATTGCATCCACTCCAGTAGCTGTCTTCTGCTACTAATAGCGTTAAAGAGGCAGGAAAGCATAGTAGTTAGAAGTATGGATTCTGAAACCAGGATACTTGGAATTGGATTCCAGTTTGCACTTAAATGTGTGACTTTGAGAAAGTTATTTAACCTCTCTGCTTCCATTTTTTTTCATGAAAAATTTTTTACTAGTGTAAAAACTTAACATGTAAGCGCTTAGAACAGAGCCTGACACATGAGTGTGGTCTGAGTTTTCTATTTTAGCTCCCCTATAAAAATTTTGTGATACTTATACTTGGTGAATTGTGCTATGTTTATTTTTTAAAGAAGCATCAAAATCTTTTAGAAAGAGAAAAGCATGTAGTAAATATGTAGAAAAAATATGTAGTCTCTCCAGAGATTAAATGCTCACTTTTCCTGGGTATAGAGAAGAGAACCATTTTAAGAGGAAAAAGGAAGCAGACACAGGGATATGAAATAACTGTCCTTTAGGCCAAAGGAAGCATGTTTGCAAGTGGAGGAAGAGACACAGGTAATTTGATTTGGGAGAAAAAAAATTGGGAGTTCCAAAGATAAATGAGTAATAAAGAACAGTTTTAGGATCCAAACAGCAGAGAAACTGGAGAAGATTTCTTTTCTTTACCCATTGGTTATTTATTGCTGCACAACAATATTACTACAAATGCAGTGCTTTTAACAAGATACGTTTATTATCTCACACTTTCCACGGGTCTGAAGTCCAGGAACAAGCTGGGCAACTCTTCTGTCTCAGGGTCCTATAGCACTTCAGTATGGTGTCAGCCATGGCTGTGGTCCTAACTGAGGCTCAGTGGAAAATGACCTACTCATGCCCTTGTTGGCAGCATTCAATTCCTTGTGAGGCTAGATTCAGGGGCTGAGTTTCTTACAGGCAGTTTTCTGGGAGCTCTTCTCCTCCTCCAATGGCTATCTCCTCATGGTGGCTCACAATACAGCATCTTGCTTCTTGAAAGTCAGGAAATGAGAGAATTTGAGAGTCCTAGCAAGATGGGCTGTGAAGAAAGCTGAAAGCCAAAGAATCGATGCTTTTGAACTGTGGTGTTGGAGAAGACTCTTGAGAGTCCCTGGACTGCAAGGAGATCCAGCCAGTCCATCCTAAAGGAGATCAGTCCTGGGTGTTCATTGGAGGGACTGATGTTGAAGCTGAAACTCCAATACTTTGACCACCTGATGCAAAGAGCTGACTCATTGGAAAAGAATCTGATGCTGGGAAGGATTGGGGGCAGGAGGAAAAGGGGACGACAGAGGATGGGATGGCTGGATGGCATCACTGACTCGATGGACATGAGTTTGGGTGAACTCTGGGAGTTGGTGATGGACAGGGAGGCCTGGCATGCTGTGATTCAGGGGGTTGCAAAGAGTCGGACACAACTGAGCAACGGAACTGAACTAAACTGAGCAAGGTGGGTGGTATAACTTTCTATAAGGTAATCACTCACTGATGATCATGCATGTCCTGTCACCTTTGCCAGACTCTTCTTAGTCAGAAGTCACAGATCCTGATCATACTCAAGGGGAAGAATCTGAGCTAGGACAGAGATACTGGGAGGCAGGAATCGTGGGGGCCACCATAGAATCTGTCTGCCTCAAATTACTAACACAATTTCTTCTTTCCAACGATTCTAATCACATAAGAATCATACTGTTCTTTCTTTTTGGTCACTAGGGGATTCAAAGCCAAAACTTTGACTCAGCTTTAGTACCTTTGTAAGGCCAAACAGTCTATGTATCTGCAATGCAATTATCTACCTGCCTAATAGTGACCTTCCCTATAAAGAAATATTTACTGTTGCCATTAATTTATACTTCTTTCATCCCCTTATTTTTTAATATGTTCCTATAACTGCAGCAAATCCTCTGTAGAATGAGACACAGAATCAATAATTATACCGTAAGGACATTGTTCAAAAGAGTAGTTGAGCTTTGAAAAGTTAGAAGTCACAACGTTGCATCAGCTTCTCTAGTTTTCTCCATTGTTACCGCAAACATCCCACAGGCGAAACCATGTTCAACACCTCCCTTGATGCCACGACTGATTTCCCTAATTATAGCATAAGTCATTCTATTCAGTTGCTATATTTAGTACAACACTCACTTCATCTACAGAAATGTCCTTTTCCATTTGACTTCTGTACGCTCTCTCCTAAAAACCCACACAAAGAAAAATAATGCAAGAAACATAATCACATCAAGGATTAGAATTAGTAAGAGAAGTGTTTCAGTTTATAATACACATTCTATAAACATGTGTACAAATGATCGCAGAGGGGATGGGGGTAGACAGACACTGTTTTAGAGAAGCATTACTTTGAGTTCCATGAATGAAATATTTTAGAAGACTTTAGCTTAAATTTGATTAACACTAGTATACAAATTGTAAAAGCTTTCTGTGTTAACTTTATCGAGCATATTTTTATCCCATGTTCTCCATGTTTTTATTTGAATGATAGGGCTAAAACACCATAAGAAGAATTAGTATCTTTGACGTCACCTATATTTTCTGTCAGCTCCTTTCAGCAATTTTTGTATCCAGAGGAATAATAATGTCATGCAATGAGTAAATGAGAAAAATAATTAAGTATGCTTTCATCTCGTATTTTTCTCACCTTTCTACAAAAATAAGTGCTCTAATGCTTTTCTGCTTTATAACCAGAAGTTTATAACTTTACTCACTCAGAGAATTAAATGATACTCCTTGATGCTCAGTTCAAGCAATAGCTATGTTTAATAATGGTGATTACAGTCTTCTCTGAGGAGATTATTCGGTTGCAGGAGCCGTTTCACCTCACTTTACACAGAGGCAGATTACAAAGGATTTGAATGTTCTCTTTTTTGGTAAACCACAGTTGCTTAGTCATCGGAGCCAAGTTCCTATCGCCATAGCTTGCCAGGGTGAGGTAAGCATCCCGGGTTGCAATAGGTAAGTCTGGTCCAGCACTCAGCAAAGTTCACGGAATGTTCTTAGGAGTGCCCCTGTGATTTTTTTTAAGAGGTAAGAGCTATGTGCATGCTACATCTCCATGTCTTTTAGAGAGGAAAAGGGGCGCCACAAAGCTGCCTCAGATGGCTGGGGCAGAGTGGAAGGAAGAAAAGGTGGTTTAATATAAACACAGACATGCCTGCTTTGGAAAGTTAATCTTGCTGCCTGTATTTCACATGGGACTATTTGTCAGCAGATTGCTTTCTGTTCATTATAACTCTCATATTCAGGAAGAAGGAGAACTGGCCAAACCAGTAATATAAATGCATTGTATGCCGTACCCTCCCTCTTTGCGATCAATTCTGCCACTGGTGCGAATTTGCATGAATGAATGTCAGTGTGTTTTCTGCCCTGAACATTTCCTGCTGGCTTCAGTTCAGCCCTGCTGACATTTATTACAAATAATAGCTAAATATTCCTGATTTAATAGCTGCAGTGGCCCCACATCTGAAGGTGATGTCTATAATAAAAGCAGACAAGACGAGCTTATAGCAAATACTAATCAGATTGTGTTTGCACACATAACGGATAAGCCTCACAGTACACTCGAAAAAAAAAAAAAAAAAAAGTAATGGTTGTTTTTTTACATGCAGCTGCTAGAAGTCACAGTTCAAGAACATATTGGTAGCTCTATTCTTTTTCATTTCCCTTCTTCCTCCATCTCCTTAAAGTACCAAATGCCTCGGCGCACAAGCAAAATTGAATATTATCTCCTTTTTTATCTGGAAAAATGGGACACTAAGCACAGAAGACTGGCTGTGTCCTTTTATTCATCTTTTGTTGCTCCTTCTAAACAAAGGGCATTGTCCCCTGATAAATTCCATTTTCTGCCTCTTATTCAAAGGTAGTTTACACACTAGCTACAGCAATTCTCACACAATGCAGTCACTGGCAAAGATACAAATAACTTTCAAAGTTCTTTCAACCTGTTGACCCAGGTGTCCCTTCTGAAAGATATAAACTAGCATTCCACACCTCTCACAATTGATAAAGGAGACTATAAAACCTGAGAATACAAAGAGAAGACACAGAGTGCCTACTAAAGGCAGGTTTTAAAAACCTTTGGGAATAAAAGGTACCTTTCTCTTTACCCAAACTTCATAAGGCTCCATATGAAAATTGAAGAAGGTCAAGTTAGCATTGTCTTTTATTTGACATTTAAACACTTAGGAATTTTACTCATTTGGCATCATTTTGAATATTTTCTGAAAATACAACCTTTTTTTCTATTTTTGTAGCATTCTTTCCAGAGTAGATGTTGCAGAAAATTGTAATGAGAAGTGATTACGGTCACAAGAATTTAAAAATACGTCCCACTGAGATATACCACTTGATTGGCAGACATTCCCTGTAGTGCATAAACTATGTGACACTTGGAAGCCAAAGTCTTAAACAATATTCACAGTGATGAATACCAAAAAGATGCACTTGCAGTTTAAACATCGGAGACTCACAGACAGAGGCACAAGCCAGCAGTAGAACATCTCTGTCAAAGGACCAGCATCATGCCCTGTTCTACAAAGTCACATCTGAATGTGCCCAGTCACAGCTTCTAACCCTTCTCCGACCCCTCCAGCAGTCCAGGGGTCAAAAAGGCAGTAAACTCTTCAACTCTACCACTATTACTTGGGTGTCCAGCAATGGTTCCATTTGCATCAACTTGAGGAATGTCGATTCAACAAAATTTACTGTCTTGATGCTCAGAAAGCAATTTAAGCTTCCCACCTCATCATATTGGTTGGCACAGTCTCCCAAACTGACATTTGTTTGTTCACTGTGATCTTCAAAGACCTAGCAAGCTTGGTGAAGTGTATCCTCGTCGGCCAGGAACAGAGACTGTCCTCCTTTTACAGCCGAGGATGCCGAAGCCCATGCAGTTGCAGAGACGCCGAGAGTCGCCCAGTGAATTAGTACCGAACCTAAATAGCTGTCCCTGTCTGAATCCTGAGTCAGGGCTCCCTACACGAGACCTGTCTCCACATTCCCCTACCTCACCTGCCCTCTCCCAGTTCATGAGAACCAATCACTCTACTTGTTTCATCTATCCTGAACTGAAAAGTATGATCAATCATAGCTTGACTGATCAAAACCCCCAGTCATGGGTTTTCTGGATTCTCAATTTATTAGATCCATTTGGGCCAAACAAATGACCGATGTATTCTTTAGACTCTGAACTATGTGGCCACGGTCACTTGATGGGACCACTGATTTCTGATCTATATACCCTGTTTGAGGAGAAACCTTGCTCAGACTGACAAAGACTTTACGTGCATTTCTTCACTGCTCAGTGTGACCTGTCCACGGCCAGCCTTCAGTGGTCAGGCATTCAGGCACAGAGTTGCCTTTCTTCCTGTCGCACTTCTCCCTACGGCACTCCTTTCCTCCCATTTTCGTCACTAACGATTACACTTCTTCCAGAAAGCCAGCTCACATGCTTAGCACACTGTGATCAGATTCCTCTGTCTCCCACCATTTGCCTTCACATATATTCAGCTTCTCCTGAATGTCCATTATATTTCTGGGTACGTCATAAATAAATCTGTTTTAGCATCTGTGCCCTTGCTGTGTTCTGGGCTAGGAATACCATTTCCCTATCCCATTTAGGTGCTGTTCAGATACCACCTCTTCTTTGAGGCTTTTCCTGACTATTCAGCCAGATGGGACATCTCTCACCTCTGAGCACCTAATGCCCTTCTTGTCACTTCTACACTGGCCTATCTGAATTACAGTATGTGCATTAGGCACTGTAAACCATGTATTTTATAGTTCATTCCTACACACATAGCACAGAGCAGAGGTCCTTCCTTCCTTCCTCGTCACTGGGAGGGAAAAAATTACACACACACACACACATATATATACACACAAAATATTTGTTATCCAAAAGTGATAGCCATATATTTTAATCCCCTGTACAAAATAGTGTCTTCTAGCATACAAACAATGAAAGTGAAAGTCACTCAGTCAAGTCCGACTCTTTGCAACCCCATGTACTATACATTCCAGGGAATTCTCCAGGCCAGAATACTGGACTGGGCAGCCTTTCCCTTTTCCAGGGGATCTTCCCAACTCAGGGATCAAACCCAGGGCTCCCACATTGCAGGCAAATTCTTTACCAGCCGAGCCACCAGGGAAGCCCAACAATACGGGAGTGGTTAGACTAACGCTTCTCCAGGGGATCTTCCCAACCCAGGAATCAAACTGGGGTCTCCTGCATTACAGGCAGATTCTTTAAAAAAAAATTATTTATTTTAATTTGAGGTTAATTACTTTACAATATTGTATTGGTTTTGCCATACATCAACATGAATCCACC
Source organism: Oreotragus oreotragus (assembly GCA_006410675.1). NCBI lineage: Eukaryota > Metazoa > Chordata > Mammalia > Artiodactyla > Bovidae > Oreotragus > Oreotragus oreotragus. The sequence continues at coordinate 132,851 of SJYX01016254.1, forward strand.
ACGGGTATACACGTGTTCCACATCCTGAACCCCCCTGCCTCCTCCCTCCTCGTACCATCCCTCTGGGTCATCCCAGTGCACCAGCCCCAAGCATCCTGTATCATGCATTGAACCTGGACTGGTGATTCATTTCATATATGATATTATACATGTTTCAATGCCATTCTCCCAAATCAACCCACCCTCTCCCTCTCCCACAGAGTCCAAAAGACTGTTCTATACATCTGTGTCTCTTTTGCTGTCTCGCATACAGGGTTATCGTTACCATCTTTCTAAATTCCATAGTATACTGTATTGGTGTTTTTCTTTCTGGCTTACTTCACTCTGTATAATAGGCTCCGGTTTCATCCACCTCATTAGAACTGATTCAAATTTATTCTTTTTAATGGCTGGTACATATACACTCCATTGTGTATATGTACCACAGCTTTCTTATCCATTCATCTGCTGATGG